>LVTN01000886.1:97057-122870 GCA_001649415.1 Musa itinerans | reverse complement strand
AGTTGCCGCTGCTGGCGGCGCTGCCCAGCGGCGCCTCTGCCCGCGGGTCCAGCACCCACAGGCACCGCCCTCACGCGCGGGCGTAGTGGCCGCCGTGCCTGCGGCCATTCCTGCGGGCGCCATTGTAGGGGGCCTGCCTGCACGCAGCCGGCCTTGCGGCTATCATTGTAGGTGGCCTGCTTGCACGCAGATGGCAACGCTGCCATCTACGACGGTAGCAAGGGCAGCAACTGTTGCTGCCCTTTCTCGCTTTTGCATCAATGTTTTTTTATGCCAAAAGTTTCTCCAAAACATAACACACGCAGTTCAAAACCAATCTTTCGCATGAACAACTTGGCTCTTATGCCATTGTTGGGAAATCTTGGGGCGACATCACATGTGCAGCGGAAGAACAAAAACAAAATCCCCTATTCCCAAAGTGATGTTCATCGTCGTGCGAAGATTGGTGCACAAAAATTTGCAAAACTTAAAACTACGTATAGAGTATATTATGTTACCTAGGGAGATCGTATATCCCTGAATCCTTGCAGATCTCTAGGAGAGAGTGAAGGAGGTCAAACGTCCTCTTCTCTAGCGGTGATCCACACAGCAAGGCTACGACGACGCTCCTCAAAACTCTAAACCTACTCTAAGGTGGAGAGGGAAAGTAGAATATGAGAGGCAAGCAAAGGCTCTAGCTTATGAACCACTGAATCCCTCCTATTTATAGAGGTCCCCTATCAAACCCTAATGGATCTTCCCCTATTAAGTATTGGATCTGCATCATTTATAGAGACCCCCTATCAACTTAGCCCTAATAGATCCTGCCCTATTGGGTATTGGATTTCTATCCAACTACCCAAGCCTCTTAGATTAGTGGATTTCTATTCAACAATCTCTCATTAGTTCTTATTGGATCTCATCCATAGGATCCAATAATTCAGGGGCTTATTGGATATCGAATAAGATAGGGGCTCTAGTAGATATCTCATACCGAACCTCTACTCATCGCAACGCCTACCATATATGTGTGATCCTCTAGGCCCAATATTGAGCTGGCCGTGAGTCATACCTATCAGAACTCCTTCTAGCTTAGTGAATTATTATCTCCATAATAATTCACTCGACTCATCGACTGCGAACGTACTAGGCCACTACGTTGTAATCCCTAGACGATATAGGGGAATCCAATCCATTGGACATATCTATCCTCAGTTACCGTATACCTATAGTCCCTCATCCATCTAATATCCTAGAGACCGTATACCGAGTATGGTGCTGTCAGACCCATACGGTTTCTAATCGAGTCTCACTTTAATCGGATTCTCCCGGAGAACTCTTTCTCTCACAATCCGAATAACCTTGGTCAGGGATTTGTCTGAGCAAGAACATATGGGATATTCCTCTCATGACGTCGAGAGTGGATGATCCTCTATCGACACTCAATAGCCCTCATAAGGTCGACTGCCACTCCTAAGGACCGGTTGTACTAGATTTGGGATATCCAAACCTATAAGTCTGATATCAAAGAATGGAGCACTCATACAGGACATCCTTGGTATCTCAAGTCTAAGGACCAAGTACACCACTAGGACTACGAAATCACTATTTGACAATAAGGCATCATCAACCATCCAGCATTCCATAAGTGGATCAATCAATGAACTCATTCTCCAATGAGCACCTATACTGTATCCCTAGTGTTCCCACATGAGCAGCTATGAAACTAGCTGCACTAATCTGTCATGTTATCTCGATGTCCCTCTCAAGTAATCTATGACCGGGATTATTTAGTATCTGTGTTTAAAGGTGAATCAGTCTCATTATCGTGATCTCATCACAATCCGATTCTCATTGCATAGATCCAAGGACATCATAATATATACATGTATATATGCAATAGTCAATATAAAGTGATAAATGCCAAAATATAATACGCAAAAAGATTCTGTGTCAAGTCACACGTGTCATCACTCACGTGATTGGCTTGCTGGGCACCTATGACTAGCAATTGTTAATTAATTAAGAGCTGAAAAAATTAAACTTCCTGAACCTTTTCAAGTAGGGGCTATAATAGCCAAGTTGCCTTCATCTTGGAAAGGGTGGAAGAAGATTTTGCATGACTCCAAGGGCATCACTTTCGAGCAAATTCAAAAATATTTTCGAATCGAGGATGAGAGATAAGAGTGAGAACTCTTTTGGCAATGTAAAACCAAGTACTGTGAATCAACTTAAGAATTCTAATAGAGACAAGCAAAATAAGGAGACTCATCTTGGCCCCAAAAGGGATCAAGGAAAATTTAAAAAGCCAAAGAGTTGAGGCTATTTTGTTTATGGAAAACCTAGTCATTTTTTTAGGGATTACAAATTTAATAAAGGTCAGAAACCAGAAGCCAACTTCATTGATGGAGATGATAATATAACCACTATGGTGAGCGAAGTGAATGCCATATTTGATAAGGTTTCTAGTTAGTGGTATGATACTTATGCTACCGTTCATGTTTACTATGATAAAGCACTCTTCAAGACTTACAAAGAAGTCACGAATGAGCAAAAGATACAAATGGAAAATGAAGTTCATTCTAAGGTGATTGGTAAGGGAAATGTGGAACTCACTTTTACTTTGGGAAAGGAAGTCACTTACAAATGTTCTTCATGTACTAGATATAAGTAGAAACTTAGTGAGTGGGAATCCCCTTAACAAATCTAGAATTAAATCTATATTTGAATCCGAGAAGTTAATTTAATCCCGTAATAGAACTTTATTGGAAAAGGCTATTTCACTGAGAGAATGATCAAATTATCTATTGTTGATCTGAATTTAATAAAGATATTGCTTCTATTTATATTATTGATTCTTATTCATTATGGTATGATAGATTAGTACATAATGGAACTAGCACCATTAAAAGAATAGTTAAGTGTTGCTTAATAAATTACTATTTTGATGATCTTAATAAATGTGAAATTTGTGTTAAATCAAAGATGACAAAAAAACCCTTAAAGTGTTGAAATACATATAATTTATTAGATTTAGTATATTTTGATATATGTGAATTAAATGACATGTTAACAAGAGGAGACAATAGATATTTCATTATTATTATAGATAAAATGTCTAGGTTCACATATGTTTATTTATTAAAATATAAAAATAATACTTTTAATACTTTTAAGGCATACAAAGTAGAAATTAAAAATTAATTAAGGAAGAAAATTAAAGTTTTAAGAAGTGATAAAGGTGGAGAATACTTTCCTAATGAATTTAACTTGTTTTGTGAACAACATAACATAATTCATGAATGTTTAGCACTTAAAATACCTGAACAAAATGGATTAGTAGAAAGAAAAAAAAAACTTATTTAGAGATGATAAATGCTCTGTTGTTACATGCTAAATTGCCTTATAATTTGTGGGGAGAAGCTTTATTAGTCGTATGCCATATTTCAAATAGAATTTCTTCTTAAAAGAGCAAGATCTCTCCATATATAAGTTATGGAAGGAAAGACAATCTAACATTGGTTATGCTAAAGTGTGGGGGTGTCTTATATATTGTAAGAATAATAATCCTTAAAGGACAAAGTTATGACTTAGAGGAATCAAATGTGCATTTGTAGGCTATGCCTTAAATAGCAAAGCTTATAGACTTCTTAATTTGGAGTCTAATGTCATAATAGAATCATGAGATGTGGAGTTTTTTTTAACACTTATTGAATTTAAGTAATTATATTCATCCTCCAACTAGTAAAGAGTCACTAGTGGTGACATCTTAAGAGACTAATGAGCAACCTAATATTTCTTTGATTGGACATCGATCAAGTTCGTAAGAGGTTGGAGAGCAATCTCGTGAATTAAGGAGAAGCACTCGCGTACGAAACGCAAAACCATTAGGATCAGATGAGATTGATTCTTAAAATATTTTCTTTTACTTTGTAGAAGGAACTATTGAGAGAGTCCTAAGAATAATTCCTCTTGTTTTATAAATAGAAGATAATCTGAAAATATTTAAAGAAGCTATGGCCTCTTGTGATGGAAAGATGCTATTAATGATGAGATGGATTCTATTATATCAAACCACACTTGGGAACTTGTCGATCTACGTTCTGCCTCTAAACTTATTGGTTGTAAATAGGTATTTCGTACAATGTATCATATAGATGGTACTCTCCAAACATTCAAAGCAAGGTTAGTTGCTAAAGGATTTCAACAAAAGGAATGAATAGATTATTTTAACACATATGATCTTGTGGCTAGGATCACATCCATTAGAATTGTTTTTGCTTTAGCATGAATTTTTAATCTTTATATTCATCAAATATATGTCAAAACGATATTTCTAAATAGAGACCTCAATGAGGAGATATATATGGAACAACCCGAAAGGTTTGTTCTACTAGAAAATGAACATAAAGTATGTAAACTTATTAAGTCGTTGTATAGTTTAAAGCAAGCTTCAAAACAATGACATGAGAAACTTGATACGATAATTCTTTCTAATAAATTTGTTCACAATGTTGCAGATAAATATGTTTATATTGTGATGAATATATGGTGATAGTTTATCTTTATGTTGATGATATGCTAATAGTGAACAACAACATGAAAGGTGTTGTAGAAACAAAAATGTTTCTATCTTCAACATTTAAGATGAAAAATCTTGGGCAATTTAATACCATACTAGGTATCAAGCTAAAAAGAAATAGTAGAGGATATGTTTTGAGTCAATCTAAGAGAAAGTACTGAAGAAATTCAATCAATTAAAACTCAAAGAAGCAAATACTCCTTTTAACTCAAGTATAATATTAAAAGAATAGTGGCTTAATTATGTATGCAACACAATACACAAGACCTAATATAGCATTTGCAGTTAGTAAATTGAGTAGATTTACTAGCAATCCAAATGTTCTACTATTTTAGACTATTGAAAGAGTTCTTTGGTATATTAAATAGACCAAAGATTATGACCTATAATACTCAAAATGTTCTACTATTTTAGAAGGATATACTAATTCAAGTTAGATATTGAATTTAGGAGATAGCAAATCTACCATTGGTTGGGTGTTCACCCTAGGAGGTGGGCTATTTCTTAGAAGAGCAATAAACAAACATGTATAACTCACTCAACTATGGAATCGAAATTTGTTGCTTTAGCGAAAGCAGGAAAAGAGACTGAATGGTTGAGAAACTTTCTATTAGAAATTTCATTGACTTATAAGAGTGTAAATTAAATTTCTATACTTTATAATAGTCAAGCCACTTTATCTCATGTGTATATTGAAATATACAATGGAAAGTCAAGACACATAAGTCATAGACATAATTATGTGAGGAAATTAATCTAAGAGTGGGATTATTTCCCTCACATTTATAAAAATAATTGAGAATTTGGTTGATCCGTTCACTAAACATCTTATAAGAGAAATTGTAAGATCAATATCAAAATGGATGGAATTGAAACTCCTTGAATAAAAGATCCATCAATAATAGCAACCTTACTCAACATTATGAAATAAATAATGAAGAGTTCAAAGGGTAAGAATAAGTCATTAACATATTGAGTGGTTTAGCACTTTAAAATATTTTATTAGTCCTATCTAAAGATATTAAAGTACTCATTATCATAGAATAAGGGTTGAGTTAATTATACTCTTAATAAAGTTCAATTAAGTTAGGACAAGTATCTCGAAGAGTGACAAGGTATTATAAGAACTTCATCTATATGAACTTAAAAGTGGTGTCGTTTCAATTGAAAGTTGGAGTTTTTCTCATAAAAGTTTATGAACTTGGATGAGCCCAAGGCCATATTAGGACTGAGAGAATTTGTAAAGAATATAAGAATGTTGTATTTATGTGTGTGGTGTCACCTGTGTTGCCATTAGAAATAACGAATTCAAAACCCCTATGCTATTTGGGATTTTGACTTCACTTTGTGATGCTTACACTAAGGTAATATTTAAATCAAAAGATATATTACTTTATTCATAAATACTATTTAATCACTTAGAGAAATTTTTTTAATATTTGAATAAGTGGGGGATTGTTATAAATTATTCAAATATTAAAAAAAAGGTAGTTTTTTTTGTAGTTATTAGACATTTAAAAAGGTAGTTTTTTGTATTTATTTTAGTAGTTATTTATAAAAAAAAATATTTTGTGAAAATTTCTATAAATAGATATTTGAGAGTAAATTATAAGGAATATCTCTTTTTTTTATTCCTTTTTTTCTTGACTTCAAAAATAACTCTAATTGAATTAGGCATTCTCTAATTCTTCTTTGAAGATTCTTTATTGTTTGCTCAATACAGGACTTCTAAAGGTTTGGCATATCATTAAAACTATTTACATCAAATCCATAATAATCTTGTTGAGAAGAGGATGTAAATATCATTTTTTAAAAAATATTTATATACATTTCAAGTCTAAATATATTTCTTATAGTATTTTTGATCTTGTATTTGTTATTTATAGTTGATTTTCATAGTATTATTCATCCTCTTTATTATTATCTTTTCCGATAGTGATATTCATCTGGAAGACCATAGCTCGAGCTGCAAAGAACTAAACAAAGGTGGGTGAGCTCAAGACGAACATAAGTGTCGCAATATATTGGTAAGAATATTTAGTAGTTTGTCTATATTACCATTTGTAAGTAGTAAATCTAAAAAAGTTGATCTCTCTCTTCTGATTTTTCATTGATTCGAAGTTGGCCCAGACGCACAAGAAATCCTTGCATCAAAGTATTGAACTCGACTAAGCCATGATGCTTAATAATTCTCATATGAATATTAATTCTTCATGTTATTGATATGTCTTGATTGTTCCAATCAACGTGGGAATCAATGTGCCCGACAGTGAAATATGATGCGTGGAGGTCAAGGTTGAGCTCGACGATCTTTTGAAGGGAAAACCATAAAAGATCCGTGTTGGAATTATAATATAGGTCCAGAAAAGAAATCCATCCAAACCCCCGGTACTAGCCACAACTCGTGATGGGATTCACTAATTGATCAAGAGAAGATGCTGAAGGGATGCTTTGCATGGCAATACGAGACTTACAACGAGAGCTCCGAATTTGCCAAGGTGACCTCCTACTTTGCCGATCGACAGGTTTTGTCGAATCGAAAGCTCTATTTTCTTCTCTAACGCGTGTCTGATGCTTCTTCTTACCCTTCGCAATGGGAGAAGGAACGCGCACGCTGCTTGCAGATGCTTTGCATGGCATTACGAGGCTGATGACGAAGAGCTTGGAATTTTCGAAGGCGGCGTAGTTCGTCAATCAACACATCTTGCTGCATCGGAAGCTTCGCCTTCTTTGTTGTCTGATGATTCTTGTTGCACATCGCAACGGGAGAAGAAGGAAGCACACGCTACTCGTACAAGTCTCTAGGCTTTGCCATACCCTAAGATTCCATGGGAATGAATGGAGGTGGAGATGGCGCAAGATAAGGGAATGTTCTAACGCCTGCAACTGTTTCTTACTCATATTTACCATAAGAGTTAGAAAGCGAGCGAAGTGTGCTAACCACTTGTATGCACAATTTTTGTGATACAAAAGTTCACCAGTATTAAAATGATATGATCGTCCTAAAAGATATGATCAACACAAAGGGATATTGATTTGGATGAGTTTTATAGAAAATACTCATATTTTCAGTATTTTTCAATCAATATTTCTCATTTTATTTTTTCCTCAAACAGTATCCTTAATTTTGTTGTAGTGTTTTGAGAACAATGTAAAATCTATTTGAAAAACTGTAAATGATGTAAATAGACAACTAACCTCAATCGAATTAACTTTAAACCTAAAATTATGATATTGTAATGATTTATAGGCAATGACAATTACACGATATGATATTATTTATAATATTATTTTAATAAAATATTATAAATATTATTAAAAAATGTTATATATGAGTCAAATAAAAATATTATAATAGTTGAAAACTAATAAAAAAATATGTAGAAAAATTTGACAAAAAAATTTTAAGAGATATTTTGAATATTTTTAAATTAAAAATATTATTTAAAAAAAATAAAAGAGAGGTACCCGTTGAGAAATACTTAAAATATGAATATTTTTTAAGAAAAAAAATTATCGTATTAATTTCTCGAAAGACATATCTCCTCCCCCACTTGTCTATCGCATGCCCCTTCTCCTCCCCCGTTCTCTCCTCCACCTTATCAAGAAGAAAGCATAAGGCCCCCCTATCCATGGCGGCTTCTTCATTCCTCCTCCCTTCCCTCTCCTTCGGAATCCGCAGAATCTCGTCCTCCAAGCCCCAATCCCAAACCCTTGCTCTTTCCTACGTTTCCTTCTCCTCGATCAAAAATGTCTCTTTTCCTTCTTATAGTCCCTTTCCTCCGCTAAGAAAGGCGCCAGCTTTAGATTCGGGGTCCGTTCCCAAGGTGGCGGTGTCCTCGGATTTGGAGCAAGAAGAGGAGGTGGACCTGTCGAGTGGGGAGGAGGTGGAATTCTCGCCGGACTTGAAGCTCTTCGTCGGGAACCTCCCGTTTAGCGTCGACAGCTCCCAGCTCGCTGGTCTCTTTCAACGCGCCGGGAATGTCGAGATGGTGGAGGTAAAGCCTTTGTTTAAGTAACTTTTAGGTGAAATGTGTTGGGCTTGGCTTGGCTTATCTTCGATGAACGCAAGCCTCATTCATGGGCATATCTCATCTGGCAGAAGCTGCAAGTGCCTGAACTCTTCTTGCTGCTGCTTTAATTGTCCGGTTGTATTATGAGTGGTTTGGTAGTATTTCTAACATGTTTTTGTTCATTTTAACCCTTCTTTCTAACATGCAGATAGCTGACCAAATAGTTGGTTTACTTTATGCATTAGTTGAACATCAGGTTATTGTAAAAGTTGACATTTTGGTTGATTTACTTTGCAGGTTATATATGACAAGCAAACTGGAAAAAGCAGAGGATTTGGATTTGTGACAATGTCAACCGTGGAGGAGGTTGAAGCAGCCACTCAGCAGTTTAATGGTTATGTGAGTGAATCTATCAGTCTAAATTTACAAATTACCTAAACACTTGTAAATGAAGATCAACAATAAGATGGTTAATATAGCAAAAGGTATCCCCTGCGGTTGGTTGATGGAATCTGACTTGCTCCTTTTTTTGAAGTTATGGTTTTAGTGATGGAGCAGTTCAAGGCATATACTCTTCAAATTTGTGACACATGATATTTCACGCCTAACCATATATTGCTGTTCCACTTTTCTTAAGGACTAATCTTTAGTGAAAACATTAACAACGCTGTACATTACTTCTCAGTCCAAGTTATGTGATACATGTAATGTTTTTGTTTCATAAACCTTTTACCTTTTTGCTTGTTACCATAACATGAGTATGAAAACCTAATTTGAACTAACACTAGGTGAGTCTTAAGTTCTAACTGATCATCAAATCCCACAAACCGATAAACAAAATTTGGAAATCTAAATTAAACAAGAGTTGGTTAAGACCTAAAACGGTGCTAATCTAGAGATCATGAAGGCATTAATTGCTGTTACTTCACTGGATTTTTTACCTGCAGTTAAGTTTGTAGCTGAGACAGCATTTCCTCTTCAATCTTATTTCTCCTTTTTAGTTCTTTAATATTTAGTTTACTATTAAATCTGAGTTATATAATGGATTATGATGTATCTTCACTAGCTAGCATGTGTTCCTCTTACTCTTTCCCTTATCTGCCAAAGTGACTTTCTCACTTTTCTCTTCTTAATTGGTTATTGGGTCTTTTGCAATTCATTTTCACTCATTTTGAATTATGTCTAATCAACCTGCAAAGAAAGATGTTCATGCATGTCTTCTTTCTCTGCATCTTTTTTATGCTGTTCATGTAAAGGTTTGTGCTCCATATATGCATTAGTTCAATTAGTTTTCGCTTTGTGCCTGCTAAAGAAAATTGGCAGAGTAAGTGGAGGATTTACTGTAACTTTAGTTCTATGATCCGACAGACACTAGAAGGGAGGCCATTGAGGGTGAACTCAGGACCACCTCCACGAAAAGATGAGTTCCCATCTAGAGGATTCCGGGCTGGTGGTAACCTTGACGTGGCAAACAGGGTCTACGTAGGTAATCTTTCATGGGGCGTTGATGATCTGGCTCTTGAGACACTTTTCAGTGAGCAAGGGAAGGTTTTAGAGGCCAAAGTCGTTTATGATAGGGAGAGCGGTAGATCGCGGGGCTTCGGCTTTGTCACTTACAGCTCGGCTGAGGAGGTTGAGAATGCTATACAATCACTAAATGGCACCGTATGTCTTTATCTTCATATTTCTCTACTTGGACCTTTTGTTCTTTGTTTTGTACACAGCTGTTGCTAAGGGAACATTATTTCTTATCATTATCTTTCTTAATACCTGTTTGTACACCTGCATATCCCCAGTATCACAGATCTGGGGAGGAGGATTCACATTCTAAAAGTTTCATAGTAGACAATGGACCAATTGGATTGACTGCTTACTAATATTAATATATATTTTGTATTTTTATTGATAATGTTCCATCGGACTAAGGCACATACCTTTTTCTGTGCAGGACTTGGATGGAAGATCGATACGGGTTACAGTGGCAGAACCGAGGGCTAGACGCCAGTTTTGACCTTTGAGTTTGTTTGAAGTTGCAGTAAACCGCTGCTTCTTGTTATCAAGATTTTCCTTGTAGCTTCCACCTTGGAAACATTGCCCTGTTAATTCCATTTGGATGTTTTGGCTATGAGATGGTCTCTTGTGGTTTGTATGTTTGTAGTGATGGAACTTACCCAGGCAGGCAACCTATGGTTGGTCCCATGAATTATGGTCATTGGCATCCCTATTTGATGTGGATCATCCTATGTTTGAGATTGACTAGATGAATTATCTTTTTGATGAACCATCCGCAAATTTGTTTGGGTTGAGATGGCAAGCTTGGTTTGTCTGTTTTGAGATTAGATCTCCGGAATAGTTTCTAATAGATTGAATTGTTTATAGTTTACAGGCAACAAATGCGTGCCACAGAAATTGTTTTGCCAGTATGTTTAGCATCTACTGAATCAAAGTCATCAGTTAGTTCACTCAAGTAATCCATGTGCAAAAACAATGGAAATCGAAAGCTTTCAAAGCTTAAAGACAAAACATCAGCCTCGATTCTGACAATAATCATGCACTTAATATGAAAAAGACTTTGGTATATGGAGTCTACATGCCGCAAAATATTAAGTTGGCTTCCTGGATGCTGTAACACCTGGTGATATATAGGTATACACAGGATTCTTCTTGATGTTGTTTCATTCATGTGCGTCTACGTCACTGGAAGTAATGCTTCTTCAATGAGTCAAAATTACCATGGTATATATACATCTGGAAATTGGTGCAATGTTTTTCTAGAGAATTGAATCCAATATGATAGGTGGCCAAAACTCGACATTAATTTTATGAAGCAAAGACGATTTTATAGGTTGGAGGGGCTAATCATGGAAGATGGTCGACAGAGGTTACCTAATAGCTAAACAATATATATGACTTCGCTATGTACTTCACATATCAATAATTATCTAAATCAAGAACGGATGAACATCAAAATACTGAATAGCAGCAGTCAATTCAATTTTGCTGAGTTACGTAAGTGTGCTTCATATTTCATCATCCGAGTGTGAACCACAAACTGATTAAACCAAATATAAAGAAAAAAGAGGGAACATATGTAGCAGTCAATCTCCTTACCAATTTACCTCCGAATTCGTCATCAAGTATGAAGCAGAAATCTAATTAACCAGGTAGAATTGAAGGAGCCTGAAAAATAACAACAAATTTAGCTTTATTCATTTCACTATAATGCATAACCGTATCATCAATTTCTCCATAAATTGTGTGGCATGCAACCTGTCCATTATTCTTGTATTGCTAATCTATGCTTAGTGTTTCCTGCCAGCTTCCTATAAATGGTCATGACTCCATTAGATGTACATGATAACTAAGCATACCTATTAATTTACTTGTCCAAACTTTCTATGTAGAATAAGATAAACCATAAGACATTTCACTTATGATTTTAGTATCGTGTATATCAGGTGATTGTCTAGCAAACTTACGAAGGCACCTTTAACAAAAGACATTTTTCAATGTTCCATAATAATCCTTTATTGCACTTCAGATTTGCTCACATGGAAAAGACTGACTCCTAACCAAAATGACAAGATGCAAAAAGCAAGTAACAATTCAATCTAGGTACCGATGGATCTAAATTACTGACGCTGGCCACCATTCCATCCACCACGCTGACCACCACCACCGCCACCCCCGCCATTGCCAAACTCTCTTTGTCGTTCTTGCATCTCTGCAACTTTTTCTTCTTTCATCTTCTGCACAATCTCAAGTATTTTGGGATTAAAGAAACGGTCTCGGACAAATTTCTTCTCCTCTGCTTGTATTTCTTTAATGGCACTCGGGTAGGGATTTGGAGGTGGCCTCTTCCCTTGCAACCGTGCAATTTGCTTCAGCTCAGAGTACGCCTTCTTCTTTGCCTTCTTCTCAGCTCGATATTCCATCTAAAGAAAAATCATGGAACAAATTACTTAAAAAGCACTAAGTAAATATTCAGTATTTCAAAGGTCACATCTCTCCAAAATTTAAGCACCATTGGAGACATTCAATGAATAAACACTCTATGTATGAGTCTGTGGACTGGTTAGAAAACAAGAAATCTTTTGTTGCATTGCATTCTGATCTTCTGAACATAAATTACTGAAACAAACCAATACAATATTTAAGAGGATGAATGTACATCAGCTACAGCCATGGCTTCCTCTTCACTAACACCTTGTCCCTTGAGCTCCAAAACACGCCAAGCAAAAACTCGTGCTGGAGGAGGATCAAAACCACTTATCCTGTTGAAATAAGAGCAACTCATTACGATCTGTACTTCATTGCATTTGTTCAGCACTATTTGGAAGGAAAATCGATATCGCAAAAATCCGTCTAAAGTAACTCATTTCTACATAAACAGAATTAACTAAAAATTAATGCCAAGTTGCCAACCTTTTGAACTCAAATAAGAAAGCAGCTGACAAAAAAGCCATGAGGGGGATTACCCATAATTAAGATTTTGGTCATTGACTACAACAGTAAATCTAATTGTACCGATGATACCACTGCCAGTACAAATCCATCAATCGAGCACATTATAACTACAAATTGAAACACTAAAACCCAAGGCTCCTACGATCAAATTACATACACATTAATTACAATCACCGGAGCACAAAAGGACAAGCAATCATAGCACAAGAGATTGAAGCGGCAGAGATAGTGCAGTGTTACTTGACAGCATCATGGTAGAGAGAATCCGGATGGTTCTTGAAGAATCTCTTGACATATACATCTTCCGGCATTTCAATCTTCCTGATCTTCCCATCCGTCCGTGGGAATGTCACCGGCGGCGCCCTGTGAAACCAATTGTTACAATCAACCTGCCTTCAGCAAGCTAAAATTTTGCTTCCAGAATGCATGAAACCAGAGACAGAAAGAGCATCAGAAAGGGTGTATCAGATAATCCCATTCCAACAAAGTTCGTGTATCTGCTTGATGCGAGAATGGGAGGAGAGAGGAGCGTACTCTTCCATGGGTTTAAGCCACACCGGGGTAGGCTTTGCGAGACCCTTCACCAACTTCCTTGTCCTGGAGAGCAAGTCTCCGCGCATGTACGACATTTTCCCCTTTCTATGTTCTATCTAATCTGCCTGCTGAATAGAGAAAGCAAAGAACAGCTAAAGCGCAGATTCTCTTCTGCTAGGATGCCCCAGCGAGAGGGTGGCAACCAAATGTAGCTTCTTAGACACATATACACAAACACCTGATGTGCAAGAATCATCACCACAAACAAAGGACGAAAAACTTCATACAGACATAAATACAAACATCCACAAATCAAATAACACCGTCACAAAAGAAATTTGAAGACGGAAATAGCATCGATACAGATCTCTCATTTTGCTCCAACAAGAAGCAGCGTGAAAGAGAGACAAGTTGAGATCAATCACCTAAGGGCCGTTTAGGTTACGAAGAAAGCGGGGAGGAAAGTGTCCGACGAGCACTAGTCATATATATATTTCGGCATCATCATTCATTTCACTCTCAAGCTCCACCTGTCACCCCGCATGCCTCTCATAGGATCCGATTTTAACGGACGGTATTGATGCGATCTGGGGGCAAGTGATGGTTAGATGCCGAATTTGAGGAACAATCCTCTTTACTACTTGGAGAGGTCCCAAGTCTCCGATAAAACCCAGTTGAACCACGACAGACCGGTTCGAGCCAATCGGTTCTCGCTCGGCACTGGTTAGCGTTGCGGAGGCCAGACAGAGACGACAATGGCGGCGGCGGCAGCGTTGTTTCGGCGGGCATCTTCCCATCTCGCTCGTCTCCCTCGCCCTCTTTTCCCCTCTGTCTCCCTCGAGAGACCCTTCGCTCACGGCTCCTCTGCGGGGTCCCCGTCGCTCCCTGGCTTCTCCTTTGACGCCTCCATGGAGCTCATGGCCGTTCCCAAAAAAAAGGTGCGTCCTCACCCTGTCTCCTTCTGGAGATTCGATTCGCCGATCATCGAATATCTATTGTTGACTAATGTGGTTGAGCGCTGGAAAGATTTGTTTTCTTTCTCTATAAGTATGGAGTTCTATAGATTTTAGTCTCGGAAAGTAGGCACTTTCTTCTGCTAACTTAATACTTTAGTTGCTAACGGTTCATTTCTCGTTTGGCCTTTCTTTTAGTTTTATTTTGTTTCTGTTAGAGGTGTTGTTGTGATTTAACATCGAGATGAAATGGAGTCGGCTTGTTGTTCGACCTGCCAAGTAAATGCCCACAAGCTATTTGATGATTTGATTTGAACATCATGAGACGATTGTGCTTCCTACATAATCATGCATCGACTTACATGCAATCTATGCATGCTGATCGGTGGACCGAACGCGATGATGCTCAGGATAGATGGCATTTACTTTCTGTCCAGCAAAATCGAACTTAATTGTTGCTTTCTCTTTTGGTAGTCATTTGCTGTGTTGTGACACTTATCCTAAATGCAATACCTTCTCCTTGTCTTTTCTGACATGATTGTACAAATGTTGGCAGCTTCTCCTATGTAAACAACATATTGATAAGTGTCATTTTACTGGAGTTTGTCAGACCACTTTCTTTTCTGTCTTTATTCGTGATGATCTTGCCTCTGAAGATTCAGAAGTTTTCTAGTGTGCCAAATTGTGTACCGTATCTCCTTTGTGCAAGTGATCCAACTTTGTGTCAGAAAATATCAGCATATTCATCGAACATCATGTGTTCATGAGAATGTCCAATGATATTACATCATAATGTTTGCAATGCAGGTTTCTCGGCATAAGAAAGGACTGAGGAATGGACCCAAGGCTCTGAAACCTGTTCCAGTGATTGTTCGTTGCAAGTAAGATTTGCTGCTCTATGTCCTGGATCTAGTTTGACAAATCTTTTCATCAATTATGGTTGTAGTTTGCAAACTAATAGACTTTCCTGGAGTACCACATGCCAACAAATAATGCATTTTCATCTACACAGAGTTCCAATTTTGGTTCCATGGATTAGCTGCTAGAGTTCATAAGGATTATCAAGCTAATTTCGACCAGCATACCAAACCTTCAACTTCTCTATCTGTTCTGCTAGTTTTTACTTTTTAAAACTCTGAACAGATAGGATGTCCATCAAGAAGCAGTTCAGATTTTTACAATTTCATCTATATTTTTTCAGCAACTCAGAGAATTGGGTACAGATGGCATCTGTAAAGTTTTTCAATACTAAACACATTTCATATATGGAAAGTTTGATAAAGATCACCAAGTTTCAGTAGGTAAGATGTGACTGATTATGTAGGTAACATGTTTTATGTGGTTTTAACTTTTAACTAATATTCCTACACTAAAACTATATGTACAGAAGTTAAAGCATACAGCTAAAATTGTGTTAGTTTATGCATTATCTTCAATCTTGCCGTTTAGCAAAGGCTATTTTAATGAATCCATTTTTATTGGATTGTAAAATGAGCAACATGATATTGGCAAAGTTGGAAAATCATTTTTATATTTATTGAGCATGTTAAATCAGTCCTAGTGCACAACTATTATCTACAGAATAAATAAAGGACGAAATTGAAGAAAAACTTCTTTTAGAACTGTGAGAGAGGAGTGGGGAGAGTGCATGTGTAATTGCTCATGACATCTAGTGACACCACCATACCAGTGAGGTACTACATTCTACTTCAGTATATACTGCATATCAACCACTAAGTTAGATTTATGCCTTTTTTTACAATTCAAGGCAATGCTTGTTAGAGTCATTTGGTCAATAAAATAATAGTTTCTTTGAGTAAATAAGATCCAAAAGATTGTTTCCACTTCCGCTCAATGCTAAGTAATACCAAGGGTTGTAGCTGAAAGATGAGGGCATGGATGACAGGTTAGATAACAGACATCTTATATATTGCACAGTGGCCATACACAGCCCCAGGATCAGCATATTTTATTTTCCTGAAGTATGACTTATAACCGTACCATAAAAGAATGCTGTCGTATGTGACAAATTGATGCATGTTCTGCATGTTGACATTTAATGTTCTACTATTCCTAGAAAAATAACATGTAATTTCTGTCAAACATTGAATTGTTCAAGCAGTTTGAGCATGACTATAATAGTTTTTGTTTAGGTAGACTTAGAATTTCATTTTTAGATGTTTAACAGATCCAAATGACATTTAGCCTCTGCTAGATGTCTTAGATCTAGTTTGTATCAGCTTTACAATTTCATGAGCATGGATATACCGCATGCTAGCCATTTCCTGATCCAAATGCTTGTGTTGCTTGTTCATGCAGCCAAGATTGATGTAAATCAAACAGGATCTATCCTCTTAGGTTTTGTTTACTTGCAAAAAAAAAAGTGTACTTTCATCTTAAATCAGGATGATTGATTCTAGGTTTTGATACTATAATAATGCTAGATGTACGAGTATTTTAGACCTGTGTATTGTAGATAGGTGAAGTGAATTATGAACCCATATTTGTACATGTTGCCTGACAAAGCTATGCTACATAATGATTGCCTGAGTATGTTTAG
Organism: Musa itinerans; assembly: GCA_001649415.1. Lineage (NCBI taxonomy): Eukaryota > Viridiplantae > Streptophyta > Magnoliopsida > Zingiberales > Musaceae > Musa > Musa itinerans. The sequence goes on along the minus strand of LVTN01000886.1, from coordinate 105,782 downwards.
GATCAGAACTAAATTTGAAAGTTATTGCTACTTATAGGATCCTTTTCCAGGCTATTGTTCCAAGAAATATAAATGGATCATTGGGCAAGAGTTTCATCTGTAAAAACACACTTCATGTTACAGTCTTGTGTAATCTCTTAAACAAATTGTTTCAAACAGCAAAAGAATAATCTGACTTGCAAATTTTGGAAAAGCAAAATTGCCTTGAATCAGCATCATTGCTGGATAATGTTTTATGTTGGTTGAAATATTTCTGTTTAGGGCTATAAATAATCACTAGATTTTTGCCCCCTGTTGAATACCTGTTTTTGAATGAGATCAAATTGTCAATTTATATACCTTGCAGGTGTTGTGGTCGAGTTAAGTTGCCGCACTTCTACTGTTGCAGTGGAGACAGGGGAAACAGTGGTCTTTCAAGCTCATGAAAGAATTCATGATATGTGATAGACAATCAAGCTTGCAAAAGGATAATCTACTTTGCTTTAATTTATCTACTGCAAGTTTTATATTCTCAGCTACAGTATTCAGCTGTGGTCCTATCTAGGGTTTAAGTTTGTGAAACAAATTGAAAAAACATCTTTTCATGCTTATTTCCAAGGAAAAGATTGCAATATCATCGATGTACTTGTTACAAACTTCGACTCTTTATGTTTGATTCAAGTTCTTGCTGTTTTTTGTATGATACATGTGTTCTGCTTGTGGCTAAAAGGACTGTGACTCTTTGGTTATTTCATGATGAGTAAATGCAAGAGCTTCTTTTGTGCAAACATATCGATGCAGTAAATCATTCAGATGAATATTCTTTAAGAGTCGTGCTGGACCAAGATGACTTGAGCCTTCTTGAGGTCCACGCGGCAATTTCTGGTCGAGTTCCGGAGATCTAACACGAGGCGAGCTCTCGTCCGTTCCTCCCCTCGTCCGTTCCAATCTCCGTCTTCGACGTGGAAGCGTTTCTTCATTCTTCGCTATGGTTAGAGATTTAGAGGGAGAGGGAGAGGGAGAGGGAGAGAGTGATGGGACGGAGAACGAGGAGGGGAAGGAGATGTGGACTCCTCGGATCCTACATGCTAACCCTGGCCCTGGCGTCGATCCTTGCGGTGGCACCGCCAGCCCGCGCATTGCGGTTCGAGCTTCATTCGGGCCACACGAAGTGCATCTCCGAGGACATAAAGATCCACGCCATGGCCGTCGTCAACCCCTTCGATTCCGCCCCTCTCCCTGATTCCCACAAGATCACCGTCAGGGTAACAATCCCCTCTTCCCTTTCGAACCCTAATCGCTCGTTTGTTTTCGATCGATGTGTTCGTGAATCTGTAGCTTGTTTTATTTAAACTTATCAGGTGACTTCGCCGTATGGCAATAGCATCCACTACGCGGATCAGGTGGACTCCGGTAACTTCGCCTGCACCTCGAGCGAGGAAGGCGACTACTTGGCGTGCTTGTGGGCGCCCGACCACAATCCGCCCGCCACCATGGCGGTGGAGTTCGAGTGGCAGACTGGCGTCACCGCAAAGGACTGGACCAACGTTGCCAAGAAGGGTCAGATCGATGTAAGCGAATTGCCTTGTCTTTTGATTCTCTTAGCATGCCTGGTTAGAGTTTAGATGTTTACTGTAGGCCGATTCTTGCATTCCAAAGTGAAATGTTTTGATTGTTTAAGTAACACAGATTTCCGCTTGAAGAGACCTCTCATGTAAATCGCCTACTTCTGATCTGTGACCGATCTAGGTCACTGTAAAAAAATTTTCCGAAAATATTGATGTTTCTGCGTGATTTCATATCATATGGATGAGTGAACATTGAGTGACTCTGAAGTTTGGTGGCTTCGTCCAAAATTCTTTAATCGCTTTTCTTCTTTTGACAATTAGTTCAGAATGCGAAAGGATATTTGTATGACTTCCTAGGAATGTATCACAATTTGTTAGAAGATGTTAAGTTCTTTATCATTGACATGGACCTTTCTTTGCAACTGCATCTCTTGGCTAAGATATGCATATGGAGGGTGAAAATCACACAAAAGTAATATGTGATAGTTAGCTTGTGCTGATCAATTACTCTACCAAAAAGGCCATGCAAGTATAAGCAGATTTTTGTTATGTGCTTTTTGTTTGCTAATTTATGTGCTCCATTGGCTTAGCATATGAGTTGGTGAGATTGTATGATCTCATAAATCGATGGTTCTTTTGTAGGTATGTCTATAATAACATATAAGATGAGAGCATGAGAATGTTATTATTGTTTTGGTTTTCATGTGTAAAGCCTATCAATGCAGAGGCTAATAGCTGCTTTTTCTATTGTAAATCCACAACATTAGCTATATTTACTAATTTACATATAACTGAACTTTTATCATAATCTTTCATGATATTGTTGAGGACGAGCCTTAGTTTAATAATAAGGCTGTTCCTTTATAAAATAGATGACTCTTATTATTTCTTTATAAAATAGATGACCACAGTTTGAGTCATGGAAATAGCCTGTCTATATGGAGAGGGAAGATTGCATACATCGACCCTCAAATTCTGCATTGGTAGAAGTCTCGTGCATTGAGTTGACTTGGTCCTTTTCATGTTATTGCTCGATTTTGGCTACCTCTTATACAATGCTGTCACCAAGCAAGCAGATCATTGCAAGCAGGTCAGCAAGCTACCCGCTTAGTGGAGGTTGTTTCCAGGCAACATCAACGTGACAAGAGTATTAGAAACAATCGCATCTGTATGACAGTAAGAAGAAAGTGCCCATTGTGGTTTATAACCAAAGTTAGATTCCAGTTAGAATTGTGTTGATATCAAGGAATTCTGTCGCTTGCAGTTTGGTATAAGAAACATAAGGCGTTATGTTTTGCTTGGGGAGACGATGTTGTTTCCCCTTGAGGATTCTGTAAGATCACAAGTTTCTGAAAAAGAAATTTGACTGATTAAAATGTCATTTATTGGTCAAATTTGATCAGTAATAGTGATTATTTTCTACAGGACACAATGTTTCTTCTCTCATCTAATCTTCTTTCTTTGTTTCTACTTTTAACTTTACCTATCTCTTGATGCTATGAATACCTGCAGAAAGCACCTTTATAGTTCTTTCAAGGAGTTGAAAGTAAAAGCTCTGCTGTAACCACTATATATATATGATAAATAAAATTTGTGTGACATTAGTTATTATCAGAACGCTGTGTGTTATCAATTTCTTTCTTTGGCATGCAAAATTAGTGTGATTCTCTGATCTGTTATACTTGACAGGAAAAGCTGAACTTGGTGCACATCCATACTGCATAATTTGTCCAAAGTCAAAACAGATTTTTATCATACTGTATAGTGTATACATTACTTTTCCTACCAATCAATCTACATGCTTGCTAACCTTAAAGAACTCCCATTCTTGAAATTCTTTGGATGATGGTACTTTCCTCATGAGATGTTATCTTTTGGACTCTCGCTCACATGATTGTATTAGAGACTGGATCGTGAAATTGCCTTCTAGTTAAGTTTCTTCATGCAGACTAAATCTGCACTTTGGTACAAAGATCCAATGTGTGACTAATATAACTGTTTTGTTGTTTGGTGGATCTTTTAGTGTCATCTCTAGGCATGAAATCAATCATCTTTCTGTTGATCTTATGTAGGTCATGGAACTGGAGTTGAAGAAGTTGGAAGATATTGTTAAGTCCATCCATGATGAAATGTTTTATCTCCGGGAAAGGTATACGTTACATAAATTCATCTGAACTAGCATCAGCAATTTTCTATCAACATGTTTGTTGTACACTGGGAGTTGTTGGGAACCTTTGGCAGAGGATTCTACTATCTGAAATTAAATCTGATATTTAAGTAGTTATGTCATGATGTCTGTTAAACTGTTTATCTTAAACCAGTGTTTTCGTGTGTTCCTTCTTTTAGTAAATTTCAACAAGATTTGATTTGACAACTGGGGTTTTTATCAACAGGAACTTTACATACATTATGCTACTAAATTAACAGAATCGATCTTAGTAATTTCATTAGCATATTGGTGGTTGTCATTTGTTTGTTTCTTATGATGATCCAGGGAGGAGCAAATGCTAGATATGAACAGATCTACCAACTCTAGGATGGCTTGGCTAAGTTTCCTCTCTCTTGCTGTCTGTCTTTCAGTGGCAAGCTTGCAGTTATGGCATCTGAAGACATTTTTTGAGAGGAAGAAGCTGCTCTAATTCAGCTTTCTAGTCCATAATTTCTGGCATTGATTTATCCTAGGGTATCATGGAGGATAATCCAAGTTGCAGCTCTGAGAACCTGATGTTCAACATGGTGTTGTTCTACAGATTCTTTTGTTTGAAATCCAAGCCATCAAGGTGACGCAAATCTTTGAGTCTTCTAGTTGTCATCTACTTGTAGACAAAAGTTGATTGCAAACTGTTAAATATATCGTACCTCATAGACGATATATCCATGTAGGACTAATTTGCTTTTTCAAATTTTAGATGGAGAATTTTGATATCATCATACTATTGACACTTGAGAAATCTGATTTGATCTGAAATTCCTTGTCCAACCACAATTTGTTTTAGTTGCAGGCGCCAAAAGAGTTGTGTAGTTTTGCATGATCCAGAATCAGTGGGAAAAACACTAAGAGAAGAATAATTGTTTGCCCTCGGTTTCTATTATTTATTTCATCATCCAGTTTGCAGTTGGTCATCTTTTGTTGTGATAAATTATACACAAACCTTTCAGCTCGTGTTTCGTCATTTGATAGCAATACTGATCTCAAGTCATTCTTTAGGTTTATTATAATATGTTGGAGGATGCAATTATTACCAAATCTATTCCGTTCTCCTACTCTGCCATTGATGAAAATAAACTACACAAAATGCATCACCTTCTCTGTGCCTTACAGGAAATGATCGATTATGTAGCTTTAGGTGCCTCGAGATTGTAGATTATATATATATATATATATATATCAGAACATTCTCCTTTGAGATTGTTGATAAAATCGACAAGCTCATAAAGGTGACTCCTCTCTACCTACAAAACAACTAATACAAATACGGACACAAAGCAGAGACACTCCACCAGTCACACATTGACACAAACAAAAGGGAAGGCGTGACACACCAGCTAAAGATGCATGGCGTTGTGGCTTCGGGCACTTGGCCCGCCGCACGCAGTCCTACTTATTCTCCTTCCTTGTAAACCTTCTCGCCTCGGTTGGTTGAGAATATGAAAACACTCGGGAGGGGAGGCGCCCATCTTCTACTGCTCCACCTTGCTTTCATAGCAATACGTGGCTCCCCTACTTTCTCAAGCCAAGCCAACGAAGCAACTAACAAGTGCACCGACGAGAAGATCAAGAAGGTCGTCTCAGGTGGTTACACTGATCGAGAAGAAAGCTAAACTGGTGTCTACTTGGGCAGCAGAAAAGGCGTCGTAGGCGAAGGACGCTGCTACAGGCGCATGGGAGGAAGCGGCCATCAAGGCGAGAGAGAGGGAGGTGGAAGCGGAGGAGCAACTGATGAACGCGAAGGAGTCGACCGGAGGAGCAGCTGCGAATGCTGCTGTGTGACCGCTCTCGCGCTTGCTTGGTGTATTATATTTCGGTTGATGTTTACTAAGGTTATTTTGGGTTATTAAGGGATTTCAAATGTGAAAAACTTTATCTAACAAATTTTGAACACCTACGACATTATTATGGTGATATGCAAATTAGTATGGTGGTATAAATTAATTTTTGCTGGCCTCTCACGCCACACACGTCACGTCACTTCAATAGTGTAAAATAATCAGAATCGAAAGACATGACCGAAACAAATTTTTTAAAGATTAATAATCAAATAATATATCAAAAAATTCATTAAAAACTAAGCACTTATTGCTGATGAAGGAGAAAACAATCAAATCGATATCTCTCATAAATCAATCCAAATCCAAAATATCTTATCCCACGTAAATTTGAAACAACTCTTTTCTTAATCCTCTTTAAATCCACTAGACAACATTAAGAGTATGGAAAGTGTCTTCCTTTATATCTTTCTTCTCCTCAAAACTTTAAGGTACATAATATATTTATAATAATAAATCCTAATTCACTAAGAATTTTTATTTTACTTAATTTTTTAATCATAATTATATTTCAAAAAATTAGAATCTAATTATAATTCTCTAATTAGAACTCCTAGAGATGTTTATCAATCATAACAATCTCCATCTTATTATTATTTTTTCTTAATTTGTGTATCCTTTTGAAAATTTATAAATTATTGTTTTAAAAAAATTAATATAGCTATACGAATGAATTGGTCAAACACCTGATTCAGCAAGTCACAAATGCATCCAATGTAACCAGAGTCAAATCAGTGATGCGACTTGATTCTAGAAACATGCGTCTATTTCTCTATTTTATTATCAATAAGATTTTATCCCTCATAAATGTCTACATCTTGAAAATCATAAATATCATCTTTCAATTTTTATCTCACAAATGATGCTCGTTGTCATATCTATCATCTCCTATACATGCAAGGTGTTTTCAATCATTCGAGATTTTTACTATACTTTCTTTCAAATAATATATTCCTTGATGTAATTTTCATTTTATTAGAACTATGCAACCCTATATAATTTTTAAAACTCTATCACTAACCTTGTACTCATAATCCTAAGAATCTAAAAGACTTAAAAAATTAAATTCTTTCACTCACATCATCTAAAATATACATTATTTCATCAAATATTTTGATCTTTATTTTACTTGTACTCATGACTTTCATCGTCGAATCATCACTCATATTCAACTTAATATTCAATTTACTATTTAATGAATCAAAATAATTCTTCTAAGTAGATATGAGTAGCACAAACATAATATAAATATTAATTTCTAAAAAAAATCATTATATTTGAAGTTGTAAAGGCATCTTTATTATCATTTACTGATCTATCGTTCCTTTTTTTTTATTATTTTGTTTGACATGTCTATATTTTTTATATTTATATCATTAAACATCATCCAAAGATTTGATTTTTATCTCCACTTATCATGTCGAGTTCCATCCCAATTACAACATCACCCTCATCAACCTCTATCCTAAGTAGTTAACAGCTCACCTTTCATATTTATAAATTTATCTTTTTTTAAATAGCATGAGACATAAAAGCTTTTTCAACGTATTTTAGGATTATTGTATCTTTCTCATTCGGTAGAAGTTATTACAAGAGTCAACAAACAACGTAAATAATAATAATATTTTATTTTATTTCACTAATATTTATATTAATTTTTTTTCTTGATCTAATATTCCTTTGAATATGTTTAAATGTTTCTTCATCCTTCATCTATAACTTTCGCTTTAAATAAAATTTATTAGTCAAGTTTTAGCTAAATAAAAAATTTCTTATTTATCCCAGATAATAACGATTGAGTCATAATCAATATTAGTTGTATTATTATTAGTAATGCAAAAATGAATAGATTTTACATGCTTTATCTCATCTCAATCTTCATCGATCTATCTTTTCTATCTTAATTTACATGCTCATCCTTTGGATATTTTTGCTAGGTTTTATTAAATTAAAAAGATATTTTTTCTCAATAAAGACGAAACAATTTCTTTTAACAAATTTCTCCGTAACTAATCCAGTAGGAAGAACCGAAGATATCATTGTTAAATCTCTAATTATCATATCTTTTGAGTTATTTTATTGAGAATGAAGAATAATGTTATCGAGAGGTAAATTGATTAAAGCAGGAAGAATAAGAAGTTGGGTCGGAATTGAATATGTTAGAAGATTAGACGTCAGACCGGAAGAATGGTCGACGTGTTGGCAGAAGGCTTCGTGCCATGAGTTTGGGCATCGGGCCAAGAAGATCATACATTATGCCAAGGAAAGCGGATATTACGAGAAGGCAACATGCCGATTGAGCAATACGTCGAAGGAGAGGACGATGCGCCGAAGGGTCGAACGAAGCGTCGGATGAACCAATGACATGTCGGACAACTTAGTATTCTTGGTTGTAATAATTTTTCTAGATCGAAGTAGTTTCAGTTGTAATTGGGTTGGTTTAGAATGTAATTAGGCCAACTCAATTATGGGCCAATTGAGCCTGAATTTGGCTATTTTGGGCCAAGAGAAAGGCCTTTTTAGTGACCCAAAAGTTGGGTCAAGCAGTGGCACTGTCGGTCCAGGTGGTGGCACCGCCAGAGGCTAAGTCTCCAAGACACAGTTTCCGAGACTATGTCAGGTAGTAGCACTGTCGGACTGGACGGCGGTACCGGCCAGTGTCAGGTGGTGGTACCGTTCAGTGTCAGTGTTGTAGTGGTAATACCACCCAGCACAGGCGATAGTACCGCTAGGACTCGGGAAACCCAAGATAAGACCTTTTTTTGCTCCAATTTTGAAGTCATTTGGGGTCTATAAATACCTCAGTTATTCCTGCATGGAGATGCAAGAATTGAGCACAAAAATTGAGTTGAAAAAGGGAGAAAGAATACTTGAAAAAAAAGTTGGAAACTCTCTTAGGATTTAGAGTCTCTTCCTCCTAGAGGTAGAAATTTTCGAAGGGAGAAGTGAGGTCTAAAAGATGTTGAATCTCGTATTTTAATGATGAAACCACTTGATATGTGTTTATGTTTTAATCTGCGTTTTGAGTGACGCAGGATGCTTCGATCAGGATGAGACAATTAAAGCAAGAAGAATCATGTTATGCCGGAGAAACATGTCAGAAGATTGGACGTCGGGCCGGTGGATTGGTC
>LVTN01000886.1:4295-60608 GCA_001649415.1 Musa itinerans | reverse complement strand
GAGCTTCTTTGGCAAGCTCCGGACTTCTCGGATTTGTTCCCGCAGAACCTCCGACGACCGTCCGGACTTCCGTCGAACTCTCGAACCCCCAACGTGATCATGGTTTGACTCCAGCGCAACACCTGCTGCATGTCTTACTTCCATCGTAGTTAATCCTGCACATGTAAAATATACTTCGATCTAGACAATTAATACTAAGCAATAATCATATTGTCCGGCATGTCATTGGTCCCTCGATGCTTCGTCCGATTCTTCGGCGCATCGTCCTCTCTTGCGGCCTATTGCCCAATCGGCCAGTTGACTCCACAACTCCTATATCCTTAGCGCAATGTCCACTCTTCTTGGCCTGATGCCCAAATCCACGGCCCGAAGCCTTCTGTCGATACGTCAGCCGATCCACCAGCCCGACGTCCAATCTTCTTACATGTTCCTCCGGCCCAACATGATTCTTCCTGCTTTAATTGTCTCATCCTGATCGAGGCATCCTGCATCACTCAAAATGCATATTAAAACATAAACACATATCAAGTGGTTTCATCATCAAAATACAAGATTCAACACTTTTATCATCAACAAAAAGAAGTGCAACTAGCATGTTTTTGAAATATGCAAGTAGTAAGATAGCAAGTTTTGAACATGCAAGCTAGCAAGTTTTAGACATGTGCAAGTTTAGCAATTCTTTACTTCTTGAGATGGGCAAGATAACACTTTTGCTTCTCTTAAGATTGCAAGTTAGTAATTCTTACTTCTCTTTTAAGATAAGTTTGTAAGTTTTGCTTCTTGAGATGGGCAAGATAGTAATTTTTGCTTCTTTTTGCAATGTGCAAGCTAGCAATTTTTCTTTTCTTTACGATATGCAAGCTAGACTTTCTCCCCTTTTGTTATTATCAAAGAGAATGGAAGCATACAATAGTGTAATTTTTCTCCTTTTTTTACATCAATGATTCAATCATATCATGAGATATACAAATCATAAATACAAGGTAATTGTACATAATAAAATTCAAGTCATAAACATTCAAGTGACAGATCATGGTTAATTTGAATACATCTCTTCTTTAGTTAAAGCAAAAATCTTGATTTATAGAAAAGTCAATTCATAAAAATCGAGAAATCAATATCATGATCCGAAAAATGTACAAGAAGAATTTATGTATTTGAGAGATTTAACATGCCTAAGTTTAACATTCAAGCCAGCAATTATGGTTCTCTTGAGATGCTAACAATTTTCTTTCTCCCTTTTGTCATTGCAAAGAAGCAAGAAAAAGAGAGGAGGTACAAAAATTTACATCAATGATCATCACATGAAAGATATCAAAGACTATGAAAGATCAATACAAAAGATCATCAATCTTTTGTATTATAAAGAAAAACTTCAAAACATAATAGATCAATTTGACAATCAATACAAAGGAGTCATAATGAATCTCAAGTTGAAAATTTAAGATTATAATTTGTATAAATCTCTTCTTAAATAAAAACATCATAGGAATTTCAAAAATATTGAGAAATCAAGAGAATGTGAATAGAAAAAGGAAGAATCATAATAAACTATCTTGATTCAAATGAAAAACGTAAGTAAATGAAAACTGAGAAATCAAGATAAAAATTATGATTCATTTAGATAAATCAAATATTGAAAAGAAGAATTATAGTAAACAATCTTGATTCATAAAATCTCAAGTTATAATTATCAAGGAATCAAAATCATGATTTGGATAAAACTCATTCAAATTCAAATCATCAAATCACTTTTAAGAGATTTAAAATGACATAAATAGGTTTATCAATCTCTTATTAAAAAATTGATAAGAGAAATTTTCAAGAAAAATATATTTTCTTTTTATATGTTTCAATTTATGTGATTTATTCCACAGAAGCATGTCTTTATCTTTTATGCCAAATAAAAACATGCATATCGTTTAAAACCAAAAAAGAAAATTTCATCATAAAAATCATCAAGATCAATAAACCATAAATCACAAAAATCATCATTACTTCAAATCATCATACATAATTAAATCATATTTCATTAAACATAAAGTATTTTTAATTAAAATCATTTTATTTCGACTAGTGAGCTTTGTGAAGTATGTTGGATCTCAGGTCATAAGCCTTGAGCATCTACTATCAAAATTTTACTTTTACTTTTAGCTTTTGATTGTAGAGATGTCTATAAGAAAGGTGGGTTTCCTTTATATACCTATTTGACTTTGGGTCACTCACGGTTGGATCTATCTATTTTAATTTTTGGCATTAAGACATTCATTGTTTGTTTAAAAACCTAAACCAATTTATATGAGTCATACTTTTTAAATAAATATTTAAAAGTAAAATGACTACATCTACCATAAAAATTACATATATTTTCATGGGAAACATATAATAAGGGTCCTTTAACGAAGATAGTTGGGTTTTGTTGAGTGTTACTCATAAAGCCAATTCCTTATGAACATGACTCTTATTGGCAAAAATCATAAAGATTTGCTACCAATTTTAAATTTATCTAATGTTTGTTGTATTGATAAAATTTCCTTTTTACATGAATCTAATTCTTCACATCTAGTGTAAGAGTTTAACATGCAATTATCATGCTCATTTTTAAAAATTTTAAATTCATTAGGAAAAGAAGCAAGATCATTTTTTAGCAATTTATAATTTTTACCAACTAATTTAAATTTATCATACAAATCATTGAATGCATCAAATAATTCATTATAAGGTAAAGACATTTCGGTTAAGTCATTTACCTTGTCATCAAGAGCCATTAAGGTGTAGTTCGCCACCTCGCCTTTGTTGGTTTGCTTCTCGACTTCGGATGAGCTTGATTCGTCCTAAGTTACCTTAAGTGCTTTCTTCTTCTTTGACAACTTCTTCTTTTTAAGTTTATTTTTATTTTTTGATTCTTATTTTATGAATATCTTAAATTTACTTGTAAGGAGTTCAAGGTCACCATCACTTGAGCTTTCACTCGAGTGGTCTTCTTTTGTTCTAAATGTCAAATCCTTCCCGTTCTTTGGAAGATTATTCTCAAGTTCACCATATGCTAGACATGTCACTTCATAAGTCATTAAAAACTTGATAAGTTCTTCAAGTGGAAAGTTATTTAGATTATTTAGTTCTTGTATTGTCGTTACTTTAGATCCCAACTTTTTGGAAGGAATCTTAGAATCTTGTTTACAAGTTCGAGATTAGAAAAATATTTGCAAAGAGCTTTCAAGTCATTGACGACATCCGTAACACCGGTGTACATGTCAATAATGGTTTCGCTTGGCTTCATTCTAAATAATTCAAAATCATGCATCAAAAGATTTATTTTAGACTCTTTAACTCTATTCATGCCTTTATGAGTTACTTCTAGTGTGTATCAAATCTCATATGTAGTTTCGCATAAAGAAATACGATTATACTCAATTTTATTCAAAGCACAAAATAGAGTATTCATAGCTCTAACATTCAAAGAAAAAGTCTTCTTCTCCAAATCATTCTATTCATTCGGTTTAGAAGACTTTTGAAAATTATTTTTAATGATATTCCATAAATCGAAATCCATAAAAAGCAAGAAAACTCTCATTCAAGTTTTTCAATATGTATAGTCCGTCCCGTTGAACATAGGAGGACGAATAATAGAGTGACCATTTTGAAAGTCGATAAAAGTCATTTCTCTTGGGTGTTAAACCAAATAAGAAAAACCTTGGCTCTGATACCAATTGTTAGGATCAAGTCGACAATAAGAGGGGGGGTGAATTAGTGCTTTTGGAGAACTACATAGATCGTGAAAATTCATACAATAAAACTATATTGAAAAAACGTTAAAGTTTAAAGATGAGAGTGATAAAGATATAAAGTAGTTGTAAAGTAAATAAATAGCAAAGAAGAGAAGGCACGCTAATTTTATAATGGTTTGATCATCGTAACCTACATTCACTCCCAATTCCTCCTCCATTAAGGCCACTGACATCTATTAACGGTCTTCCTTCAATGGGTGAAGACTAACTATCCTCTACAACTCTTTTCTCCTTTTGACAGGCTTAGGAGAGAACCTTTAAACCCCATTTTTATAAAGTTTCCCTCACACTCTCCCTTAGAATAGTTTCTAAACTTTAGGAGGGACTCTACTTTTTAAGGATTTACAACTTTAGAATCACATAGTTTTATTCTACTTTTTTGCTTTCTTAAGTATGAAAGATTGAGGTATTTATAAACCCCAAATAACTTCAAAAATTGAAGCCAAAATTTAAATCCTCGATATTTCAAGGTATTGGCAGTATCATCGCCTACAGCACTAACACTAAGCAATACCACTGCCTAACACTGGGTGGTACCACTACTTGATATAGTCTCGGAGACTATGTCTTAGAGACTAAGCCACTAGTGGTTCCACCGCCTGGACCAACGATGCCATTGCTTGGACTAGCGATGCCATCGCCTGGACCGACGGTTTCACCACCTGACCCAACTTTTGAATCATTAAATGAGCTTTCCATTAGGCCCAAAACAGTCCTAACTCAAGCCTAATAGGCCCTTAATTAAGTTGTCATGGTTACACCCGAAACGAACTCAATTAAGACCTAACTACGACCAATTAAGACAACCAATTACAAGACTAGAATTCTATGTTGTTCGGTATGTCATTGATTCATCTGGCGCTCATTCAATCCTTCGACGCATCATCCTCTCTTTTGGCGTATTGCCCAATCGGTATGTTAACCTCCCATAACTTCCGATCTCCTTGGCGCAATGTCCGATCCTTCGGCTCGATGCCCAAACTCATAACACGAAGTCCTTCTACTGGCACGTCGATCGATCCTCCGGTCGACGTCAAATCTTCGTCCTATTTTAATCGATTTGCCTTTTCTGATCGAAGTTAATCTTGCATCACTCAAAATGCAGATTAGATCATAAATTCATCAATTAATTTATTCATTAAAATCTGAGATTCAACAAATCTCTAATATGATCCACTCCGGCCCAACGTTTGATTCTCCTACTTTAATCGATTTATTTTTCTATGATCGAAATTAGTCTTGTGTCACTTAATTTAAATATTTATTAGATCATAACTTCATTGATTGATTTCATTATCAAAATTCAAGATTCAACATAATAATAAAAGAATATATCATAAACTTAACAAAAGGATAAAATGGTTTGACACTCTTTTCTTATGTGCTAGAAAAAATCCAAGATTTTTACCATGTGAGGATAATTAGAAATAATAAATATCTCTTTTAAATCAATCCAAATCTAAGTTAAAAATCTTTGAATTTCATTTCACATAAATTTAGAAGAATCATTCTCTCATCCGTCTCTAAATCCACTAAAAAAACTGGAGCACATATAGTCACCGTCACCCTCCTCTATATGTCTCTGTCATCAAAATCTTGTATTAAACTAATTATACGAAAAGTAAGAATCTGATTGAATAACTTGTAGTAGTTTGAATCTAATCTGGACTTCTAAAAAAATACCATTCACTCCTAACAAAAACCGTAAAGTTTAACACCTAAAATATTATTATGATATAAAAATTAGTATAATGGTATAAATTTGTATATAATTTTTGTTGTTGTTTCCTTGGTCTCTGACATCACATCAAGTATACAAAATATATAAATTGAGAATATAACAAAATCTAAGAGGCTCCTAATTTATTTAAAAATAGGGAATTAATCTTTAAGAGACTTTAGTCTCCAAAAAAATTCTCTAGTGATCCACACCTAACCTTCCAACAACCTATAATCACTTTGTTTCTGTTGCATTAATGCTTGTGTATGTAAGTCATCAATTCTTAAACACACGTAAAAGAGAACATCTCTCGTCTTATTGTTGATTTCAATTGCATGTGCTCTGGCCAAAGAAACAAAGTACAGAATAATTGGACGGTCCTGATCCTCGTCCATCTGCCAATGCACACATCTGAGCCGTTCAATCTGTTGATATGACGCATCAGTGTGGACTCCACCCACCCGTTGCGTTGCCGCACCTGACGACGATGGACGGATGAGACGGGAAGATGAGAGGAATGGACAGTCGAGATGGGCTCAGAGCCGCAGGCTCCAGTTTTTGGTGACGGTGGGGAAGGGTAGGTTTGACGGTCGAGTGGAATTTGAACAGCCGTTGGGGAGAACGCGAGCGAGCGAAGGTATGGCGGGAAGCGACGCCACCGCGCCACCCAACGGTCAACAGCTCGACCGGCATAAAGCCGCTCCCTCTGCTGCCTCCTCTCCACCCTTCCCTCCTCCGGCGACACTGCGTCCAGAGCTCCAGCTTCTCCTCTCCTCTCCTCTCCTCTCCTTGGGTCGGTAAGTGTTGTCCAATACGGCTGCTCTTTGTCATCTTGGTGTGATTACTTGAAGGAATTCCCTTCATGTTGTGTTCGATTTCAAATCTGATAAGAGAAACCTGCATCTGAATTCGATATCAGATAATTTTGGAATTAGATAATCGGGAATGGGGTTCCGGACAAAGTTGTGTCAATGATAGATTAGTGTATGGAGTCGAAGTTTTTCTTTGTGTTATAAGCAATCGGGATATGCTGTTTAAGGGGTACATCTGAGAGAGATTGTCATGTATGATTATAGAGGGTTGGGACAAATCTGTTTCTAGAAAAGATCAATTCTTTTCCTCTCTTTTTTCCTCAATTGGCAACTGATAGGTAACAATTATCCAAACATATTCCATAAGTAAATGAAAGAGTGGAGGACAAAGTAAAACACGAAAACAACAGATCAATAGTTGCGAGAAACCACATGGAGAGCAGGATCGGATTGACATGAACTTGAGTAGTCACTTTCATGGCATGAAATAGAGAAATCACCCATGTAGCTTTCTTGAAAAGCTCATCCGCAAAGGCCACAGTATTCCTTGCAATACTGGTCTTGAAGATCATCTGACATGGGTGAATTCAAGAGTCCTCTTTGGCTGTTTTCCAGGAAGGCAGAATAAATTCTGATGAGTGCAAAGGTCTCAATTAGGTAAGAAGGTTGAAGTCTAATTAATCCTCAGTCTTCATCGATTTATGGACTCTTGATACAATTGGATAGTAGACCAGAATGTGATTTATACTTTCAGGTTGCTTTCTACAAAGAAAGCAAGAGCCATCTGTTTTTCATCATTCCCAAATTAGCAGTTCAAAATAGTTGACCTAGCTCTTATGACCTACCCATCTGAAGACTTCTTGTTAAGAACTTGAGTCCAAGTTCCTGATTTCTCTAAGGTCTTCTCATGCGAATTTTTGCATTACTCTCATAAAATATATCTTTTTTAAGGCCACTAAGGAAACACATTGCTCATTATTTTTTAATAGGCCATTGTCGTTCATACCAAGGTATGTAATTTCGTACCATACCGGAGTTTCGACGTTCGCTCAGTACGGTACGAAACTGTATACCGAGCGGTATACCGAGCGGTATACCGTTCGGTATACCACTCGGTATATATATATATATATATATACACACACACACACTTATACCGTTTGGTAATAGGCGGTCCGTGTACCGGTCAACTGACGGACCGGTACATACCGCCCGGTACGGGCGATATTATTCGAAACTGCATACCTTGCTCTGAAGTCGAACACAGGAAAATAGGCATCAGAGTCCCATCAAAATGAACTATCCTTGCCACATGAACATCCTTAACAACTTAACTTCGTCGCATGTCTATTTGAACAAGAAAGTGGTAAATTTATCCAGATGATCATAGATTATAAATGAATCAAAGATGCATCTTCTCAATTCAATAGCTAAGAACCAAAAGTCAACTAAAAGTGGAGCAATCAATTCCTGAAAACCACTACTTATAATGGTCCAAGAACTCGAAGGAATGGCCATAAAAATAAATTCACCCACATGCACTACTTTGAGTGGATGGATACTAGACAACCACTTAATTTCTTGTGTGAAGACACTTCATAGTTGTAGATGAATCAAACTATTTTTGGTTACTGGTCTTGGTATATGTAACATGACACCACCATATAATTTGTTAAGACCTTGATTTCTCCACTGACACCTTCCTCTAAACCTGTAACTTTCAAATCAGCAATTGAATAACTAATTAAAGGTGGTAGCTCTCTCGACCACCGCAAGTTCATGATTGTTTTCTTCTGGTTTTTCTTCTTTAGTACTTGCATTTTGTTGTTTAATTTTCCTACAATAGTAGGTTTGTTTACTTCAGCAGAGTTGGCAAATGAAGCTACAGCAGATACTTCAGTAGATTTGATTCTGGCTGTTCCTGCATTAATTACAATGGGTAGACAACCTGGAACTCTAACTGGCCACATAGTGCTAGATGACTAATGAGACTTGGGTCCAGTTACTATAAAACCAGTTGGGTCGGTCGGTCGGACTGTACCAGCTGATATTTACCAGTCTGACTAGGTTCCAACATGCTGAATGGGCAAAACTGTCCAATGAAATTTCAGACCATGGTTACCGCGCCTTATCATTACAATACCAGGCACACTGTCCAGTTTTAGGGGTTAAAATGGGGAACCAAGGTGCTAAGCCTACAGTCCTGTCACGGTCATTGTGCACCCACAACACTTTCATCAACGGACCATTCTTCGCTTTAGTTTGTTTGTACATATGTTTGGCAACATGTTTTGCCTTGTTTTTGTGTGTTTTTACTTGAAAACTATGAACAGGAATAATTTGTCGGGCTGCATAGTAACCACTCACAAGAATGGGCAAAATTGTCACAAAATGACCTAGTTTTCGTGTGCTATAGCCTATTTTCTGTAAACTATGGTGCAGTGCAAAACATCAGCCATCTCAACACCTTAGAACCACCAAGGTGGCACAGGGTAGGATGGGGGTTTGGGGTAGTATTGAGCGTTGATTGAATTCACAAATTCGCACGTAAAGCCTAGGGGAACTTACCAACATGCCCGACACCCGGTGAGTAGTCGTTTGTAGACCTGTGACTGTTCATTTGTCTTCTAAAGTTCTTGCTTTCTTCTTTCTCTTCCACCCCAAGTGTTTATTGAATTGCTTGCAAAGCTATTATCTTTGTGAGACGTTGAGACTTGTTCGTTGTTTATTTTTTGAATTAATCAATTTTTTCTTTACAAGTCCTTCGGTATCCGAGTGAGGTTCCAAATAGGCTGACCCTTTTGCGGACATATAACGCAAAGGTGCCTCATGACATGGGCAATTTCAACTAAGTTCGTGACATTTGGTATCAAAGCGAGTAAACGATTCAAGCAAACAATGAAAGTTTGCAATTTCACCAAAGCAAAACACTATGGCGAATCAAGCAAGACGAGGCAAGCCAAACCATTGCCCTAAGCAGCCGTAGGTGGGCTACAAGTGCAAACTTGCTCTCAAGCTGTTTGAGCCGATCAAGAAGAGCACGACAACAAAAATGGCGATAAAAAAGTTGGCTATTCTTCGCGCGTTTATTTATATATATATATATATATTTATTTATTTATAAATATTTATATATAAAATATTTTTATAAAAGGCGACGTCGCGTCACCTCGGCGAAGTCGCCTCGTTTATATATATATATATATATATATGATTATATATATTTATATATAAATATATATATATATATATTCTTTATATATAAGGCGACGTCGCGTCGCCGAAAAAGGCAACATCTCGTCGCCTTTTATAAAATATTTATATATATTAATATATATATATATATATTTCTTTTTTCGTTCCGCTTGGTAATGGGTGGTCCGTGTACCGGTAAGCTGACGGACCGGTACGTATCGCTCGTACCGGGCAGTATTATTCGAAATTGCATATCTTGGTTCATACAATAATTTATTCCATTCTTGATCATCGACCCTCCTCTTTTTTGTCTGACATAGAAGTCTAAAAAACTTTTAGTACCGGTAAGCTGACGGACCGGTACGTATCGCTCGTACCGGGCAGTATTATTCGAAATTGCATATCTTGGTTCATACAATAATTTATTCCATTCTTGATCATCGACCCTCCTCTTTTTTGTCTGACATAGAAGTCTAAAAAACTTTTAGATGGTCCTATGTTCATCTGTTAATGACTGACATTCTTATGCTTTAAAGGATTGGATTATAAAATTGCTTATAATCAAGAAGAATTAATTTGTTTTAGTTGCCCTTTATTACTTCTGATTATCTTATTAAGTGCATAATTCTGCAGAAATTGTCTGATACAAATTTGTGTATTGAATTGGTACCAACCAAAGATATCTAGCTGGGGGCCTTAACATTTCAAACATGGAAGATCTGAATAAGCCATTGCTTGATCCAGAAAACTTTACTCGAGATTCAATGGATTTGGTAAGGATGTAGATAGTCCTTTTTGAGGAATCATTTGAAAATTGTTACTCTGTTAGATTAACCGAAGATAATACAGGAACGCATGCCCTTGGAGGAAGTTTTTGAACAGCTAAGAACTTCTCGAGATGGACTTTCGTCAGCAGATGCTGAGTCACGCTTACAGCTTTTTGGCCTAAATAAGCTAGAGGAGAAGCCTGTGAGTTCTATGTTGTCATTTTTTAACAATTCTGCATTCTTCCAAGTGAATAAAGGTGAACTGTAACCTGATGTCTTCCTTTAGAATCTTGGCCTACATTGATAACAATGTTATGCATTTGAAATTAGGGGCATGATAATCCAAACTATTGCTGATATTCTATGTTGGTTTAAATTTAGGAAAATAAGTTTTTGAAGTTCCTTAGTTTCATGTGGAACCCCTTGTCATGGGTTATGGAAGCTGCAGCAGTGATGGCAATCGCACTTGCTAATGGTGGAGTGAGTTGTCTCAGATTATTTTGTTCTTTTTCTAGAACTTGGTTGTGGATAAGTTTAAACTTCTAACTGTATTTATTCTCATGTGTATATGTGTATATCATATTTCTCAATGCTGCTCCTTGACTCAATTTCCATGTTTTTTATCTGGTTATTAGAGCGAGGGTCCTGATTGGCAAGACTTTGTTGGAATTATCTGCCTACTGATTCTCAATTCAACAATTAGTTTTATTGAGGAAAACAATGCTGGAAATGCAGCAGCAGCACTTATGGCTCGTCTTGCTCCTAAGTGCAAGGTATCTCCTGGCTGTTTTACTAAACTAGTTTTTGCACATATACTACCAGAGGCAGTCATATAAACTCATAAATGATGTCCAGTAATTGACGGAGGGTAAACAGATTTAGTAGCTTAGGAACATAAGAAAATAAGATAAAGCATATATTATGTCAACAAAATCATGGAGATAAACAAATTATGTAGGTTAGAAACATCAGAAAACAAGGTAAGCAAATTTTATGTCCATAGAATAAGGCCCACAACTATTATGGCATTGAGAACTCAATAATACAATAGTATTTATTCTGGCTGGCCTTTTAGCGAAAGTTTCTTTATTTTGCTGATTGAATGCCCTAAATTGATATGTTTTTCTCTCATTAGTGTATTTAGTATTGCAGCTATTGGTTGCATTTTTTTTGTTGATCTTGTCATTTCATGGAGGATGAGTGTCTCTACAATTGTTTTTTCATGCTTTTAGCTCTTTTCCTTCTGTATTAGGAATAATAAATCCCTTGATCATGGTAACATATTTGTTACTTCTGTAAGTTACATTGTTGACTGAGCATGCATGTCCCTAGGTACTCCGAGATGATCAATGGCAAGAGAAGGATGCAGCTATTCTAGTACCAGGGGATATCATCAGCATTAAGCTTGGTGACATTATCCCAGCAGATGCTCGTTTGCTTGAGGGTGACCCTCTTAAAGTTGACCAGGCAAATTGTTTATCTTTTTCCTTCCATAACAGCCTTTACATTTCTGAAGAACTGATGATTATTTTGATATCTGATGGAATTATTGTGTAGCAAATTGCATAGTGAGAAATATGAGAATGGTGAATAAGACACCCATTGTGTATCTTGATTTTAGTTCTTCAATGCTGCAATAGCCCATGATATCATATGCTAAACTAGTATTATATCATTCACAAACTTTACAAGTTACTTTTCTGAGACTTTATTATGATGATGCAGTCAGCTCTGACCGGTGAATCTCTACCTGTCACAAAGATGACAGGTGACGTAGTATTCTCTGGTTCAATTTGTAAACAAGGAGAGATTCAGGCTGTAGTAATTGCAACTGGAATTCACTCTTTCTTTGGGAAAGCTGCTCTTTTGGTAGACTCTACAGAAGTAGTTGGGCATTTTCAGAAGGTAAGCACCGCCAAAACCATGGAAATAATATATTGTTATTCTTCAGAATCTGTCAGTTCACTGATATGTCATAATAGATGACGTTGAGGAGGATATGTGAAATGCAGTATTTGCAAATCATCATGTAGTCCAATATACCTACTTGTTAAATATGATAATTGCAACTTTCTTAATCAGACTATTAGCATATTTTCCCTTGTGGCACAAAATAAACTGGAATGTGTAAGTTATGGAACGAAAATACCTAGAGATGACTAACCATAATTTCAAACCTTGATATTATGTAAAATTCAATACCTTAACCCTAGCAATGCATGCAATTGGCATATTCACTAGTGAACTTTTTTTTCTTATGACTATATAGCTGACCAGTTGACTTATTCAGGTTCTTACTTCAATTGGGAATTTCTGTATATGCTCGATAGCCGTTGGAATGATTCTTGAGATCATAGTCATGTTTCCAATCCAACATCGTTCATACAGAGATGGAATCAACAACCTTCTCGTTCTTTTAATAGGAGGCATACCCATAGCTATGCCGACAGTGTTATCTGTAACCCTTGCAATTGGTTCTCATCGCCTCTCTCAACAGGTATATCCTTGGAGTTTAACTGTAATATCCGGACGTTATCTTACATCTATGTACAGGGTGCAATTACTAAAAGGATGACAGCTATCGAAGAATTGGCTGGAATGGATGTTCTTTGCAGCGATAAAACTGGCACACTCACCTTGAATCGACTCACTGTTGACCGAAATCTTATTGAGGTATCAAAAGGCTTTTTGTTTGCTCACAAGTAATACATGATGTTTCAAAAAAGATTTGATTATTAATGATCACACATTTCTGCCTCAACTATCAGGTATCAATTGAATATATGACATAGCATGAAGAAATGTAGGTTTATTAAGGGCTTGTTTTTTATATCTTTGCCATGTATCAGAATGCCAAAGTATCATCCTGTAGGTTTTCAGTGACGGCATGGACAAAGACATAATTGTTTTGCTTGCAGCAAGAGCCTCAAGGCTTGAAAACCAGGATGCCATTGATACTGCTATCATTAGTATGCTTGCTGATCCTAAAGAGGTAAAACAGAAATTTTGATATGAGTTTCGTAGTTCTTCATATAACAGTTTGCCTTTGTTTTTTGTCTATGAAGTCAAAAGTTATAAATGATTTTTACTACAGGCACGTGCAAACATCACTGAAGTACATTTTTTCCCCTTCAACCCAGTGGACAAACGGACAGCAATTACATACATCGATTCAGAAGGAAACTGGTATCGAGCTGGCAAAGGCGCTCCAGAGCAGGTGCTGGCATTAAGATTATAAAGAACGAACATAATCCATTAATTCATTAAGACCAGTTTCATGTTGAAGCAAAATCTTTGGATCTGACAGGGTTGTAAATGAATATCCAATTGGCTATGAAGATACGGTTCTAGTGTCATTCAAAACATGTTTTATATCTATCTCTGCTTAAAAATCTGAGATTTTTTTGGACATTACTTCAGATTCTAAATCTATGCCATAATAAAGACAAAATTTCTGGAAAAGTTCATGCAATCATTGACAAATTTGCTGAAAGGGGACTACGCTCTCTTGGAGTTGCTTATCAGGTAAGGCCTGGAGACTTGATAAAATAATTAAGTTATACATACTAGTCAGAATGAACTTGAAATTTGCATTAAGTTGAATATATTTCAATTTTTTACAAATTAGATTATACAAGGTGGCTGTCAATTACAGATTCAATATTTCTGTCTGTTTCAAGCTGCTCCATGTGGCAGTTGCAGTTTGCATGTTAAGCCTGCTTGTAATCAACTTGATGTGTGTTAAAAACATTTTCAGGCCATTCCTGAGAAAACAAAAGAGAGTTCAGGTGCTCCATGGGTTTTTTGTGGCTTATTGCCATTGTTTGATCCACCTAGACATGACAGTGCTGAGACCATTCGGAGGGCACTGAACCTGGGTGTCTGCGTGAAGATGATTACTGGTACGTGTAGGACTTCAAGAAATTGTTATGGTTGCCTCATTTAAATTGTTCTATTTTGTTAAATAATTATCTTTCTCAATCTTATAATTCAAGTCAAACATAGATTGTCCCATGTTTTGTTGCTCATACAATGCAGTCCTGGCATGTTAAATAGGCATGCTGTTTAACATGTCAATCTGCCAATTAAGGAAACTGGACATGCAGATAGATCTAAGTAGTTCAAAGCAAGTGCAGGTTCAAGGAGTTGTCAAAGTTTTAAAAAGATGATAGTAGGAACCAGGAAGTAGACATATGTATAACTGTCACCATTGAAATATAAACTAAAAGCTCATATTACTGTAACCATTACTCATATGACAACACGGAACAGTTGCCTTTAGTAATAACAATTAAAGGAGGGTAAATACCTTTTTATTTGAACTAAATTTTATGGATTTAGTTCTCCTCACTTTGTTGTTTCTTTCATTTGCTAGCAGAAACAATCCCTCTATGATCCAAAGGCTTCCTCTGGATTAGAGCTTCAGTCATGTAATTAAGTAGATGTTCACGTTTTACAGAGCATCAACAACTTTGAGTATCAATCTGGAATGAAAAATAACAATTTTCTATTAAAAGGATGGAGATCAATTTATTTCCCAAGACCTTATCACTCTATCTATCTGATCATGGGAGATATGACTTAAGATATTGATGTGTTCTTTTTCCTCATAACTATGCATCCTTGTACATAAAGTTAGAGAATTGGTGTCATCGACCATGGTAGGGTCATATATGAGTCTTAGAAATATCTGGTAAAAAAGAAAACACCAGAATCCTTGTCCACATAAGGTGGAGTTATGTGAAAGGATCTTCAGCAGCCAGCAAGGTGACCACCCAACAAAGGCTGCCCTTAATTTTAATTATCAGCAAATTAAGAATCATAAATATGGCTGAGAGCAGTTGAAGAAAACTTACTCTTATTTATATGGTGATTGATCTGATGATTATCAAGCCTACTGAATCTTGACAAATTGGCATTCCTGAAACCTTCAATTTCTTTTACTTATTGCTTAATAACAATTTTTACTCCTGTAGGTGACCAGCTATCCATTGCTAAAGAAACTGGAAGACGCCTTGGAATGGGAACGAACATGTACCCTTCCTCATCATTGTTCGGTCATGATAAAGATGAAAATGAAGCTCTTCCAGTTGATGAGCTTATTGAAAAAGCAGACGGATTTGCTGGTGTCTTTCCTGGTAGTTTGAATTGCTTAATGCTTCTTCTGAGCATTCTGTCATAGCTGCAAGTTTTGGCATAAATGTTTCCTGGCATTAACCATGCGTTACGGGAGTATGTTTGGCACTTCTAATATGAACTTTCAGAATGGAGTGAACATGTTCCTTTTTGTCAACTTTCAGAGCATAAATATGAGATTGTGAAAATTCTCCAAGAAAAGAAGCACGTGTGTGGGATGACAGGAGATGGTGTCAATGATGCTCCTGCACTGAAGAAAGCAGACATTGGAATAGCAGTATCAGATGCCACTGATGCTGCTAGGAGTGCTGCTGATATTGTTCTTACGGAACCCGGCTTGAGTGTCATTGTCAGTGCAGTCTTGACCAGCCGGGCCATATTTCAGAGAATGAAGAACTACACAGTTGAGTATTAAAGGGAAAATATTCTTTTTTTTCCTTCTTTTTCTTATAGGTTAATTTATTGGTAATCATTATCTAAAATTGATGCAGATTTATGCTGTGTCCATTACTATACGAATAGTGGTAAGTCAACCTGAATAATCTAGGTTTTTCTCTCACATCAATATTGATGTACATATCATCCTAATCCTCTATGTTTGGTTCTTCTGCAGCTTGGGTTCATGCTTCTCGCTTTGATTTGGGAATATGATTTCCCTCCTTTTATGGTTTTGATAATAGCCATTCTGAATGATGGTAAGAGTTATTTGCAGGATTTGGAGCGCACTAATTCATGAAACTCTTCTCTACTAGGAAGCCATCTTAAATGGAAGTGTTCATTTTGTGGAAGCTTCATAACCCGTCATGTGAATCAGTATTTTTCTTCAAATTCAAATGATAGATTGCAATTTTAACCATGCCAACCTGTCCATATGATACACATACTCCCAACACAATCTATGTTTTGCATGAATATAGCAGTGCCAAGTTTGTGCTCACAGGCACAACCTCTATACTATGGTACTTTCTAGTTGTGGAATTGCATCTCACTTTGAAGAAACCTTATCCAAAATATTTTTTATGGTAGTCTCTTGCTAAGGATATTTTTCTATTTTTATTTAGTGCAAAACCTATTTCCTGATCATTGAAACCATACCAATACAGACAGACAATATTCAGGAAGCACATACAAACAGTTTCAATATCCAAAATATATATATATCATGCTGAAAGCAACAACAATATCCGAGATACAATCAGTGATTATAAAAAATTGTAGACATATAGTATGATCGCTGCTTATGTTGTTTTATTTCTACATAATATTTTATGAAAATATTTGAGTGATTAGCATCATGATACGTTTTTCTTTCAAGGGACCATCATGACAATATCCAAGGATCGTGTGAAGCCATCACCACACCCTGATAGTTGGAAACTCAATGAGATTTTCGCTACAGGTGTTGTCATAGGGGCTTACCTTGCATTAGTTACAGTTCTCTTTTACTGGGCTATCATCAAGACTAACTTCTTTGAGGTACTGCAGTTTATGTTGTTGTTATTTATTTACCTTTTATTCATGTTCTGATGGTTCATTTTAACATGAACTCTTTGTCTTTGTTTTGTTTAATTGCAGACTCATTTCAAAGTTAGAACTCTCAGCAGCAGCATTGAAGAGGTCTCGTCTGCTGTATATCTGCAAGTTAGCATCATCAGCCAAGCTCTTATATTTGTCACACGTAGTCAGAGTTGGTCATTTTTAGAGAGACCGGGTACTCTCCTAATGTGTGCATTTGTTATAGCTCAGCTGGTAAGTGCTCTAAAAATTTGTTATTAAGTTGTCCATGTTCATTGCCAAAAGAAAACTGTAAACTTGGTTCTCACATCTAGAATACATAAAGCAGCTTAGGGTCAGATGAAATGCATGCAAACTTTGATTTGTTCAATGATATCTATGAATGTGTGCATTTGTTATAGCTCCGCTGGTAAGTACTCTAAAAATTTGTTATTAAGTTGTCCATGTTCTTTGCCAAAAGAAAACTGTAAACTTGGTTCTCACATCTACAATACATAAAGCAGCTTAGGGTCAGATGAAATTTATGTGAACTTTGATTTGTTCAATGATATCTATGAATGTGTGCATTCGTTATAGCTCCGCCGGTAAGTACTTTTGAAAAATTGTTATTAAGTTGTCCATGTTCTTTGCCAAAAGAAGACCATAAACTTGGTTCTCACATCTACAATACATAAAGCAGCTTAGGGTCAGATGAAATGCATGCAAACTTTGATTTGTTTATGAATTGTTCTGTTGTTCTTTGGTGTCTAAATTTTCCAAGCCCTTCCTTCTCAAGCTATCATGTGTTAAAATGCACCTCTAGGATACTTTCACTGCTCAACTTGTTGAACCGAATGATACGGCTGGCTCTTATGGTTAAGTCATGCATCGACCAATAAGCTTTACAAATTGGTGCAGGTTGCCACCCTGATTGCAGTTTACGCACATATCAACTTTGCATCGATTCGTGGTATAGGCTGGGGCTGGGCTGGTGTGATTTGGATTTACAGTTTAATTTTCTACATTCCTCTTGATATAATCAAGTTCACCGTTAGATATGCTCTCAGTGGAGAGGCATGGAATCTGCTGTTTGACAGAAAGGTCAGTACACGGCAACTTCTCTACTCTTCTCTCCCTGCTTTCGAAATTGTTATTCCTTGTGTTAACAAGTGAAGCTCAGATGTCAGAGTTTCATCATTAATTATGCCTTTTAAAAATGTAGCTAGACACTCTTATGCTGCTTCTGTATTTTCTTGAATTTTCTTTGCATTGCTGAGAGCAATCAAGTTAGAAATTGCCATCACGAGCTAATCAGCGTTCTCACTCTATCGCAGACTGCTTTTACTTCCAAAAAAGACTACGGAAAGGAAGATAGAAAAGCTCAATGGGTAATCTCCCAGCAGTCCTTGCAGGGGCTTATACCTTCTGATATTATTGCCAATGGAAGACGGTCTTCTTTGATTGCTGAACAGGCAAAGAGACGTGCTGAGATAGCCAGGTAATTGAATTAACAACAAAATACTTATGAATAGGCAAAATCATACTATTAAACATGATATGATTCAGATAATCGATTGATCAATAAACTAACAGTTTCTGTCTTAATAAATGGTGGCCATTTGGAAGTTAAGTAATTCTTGAGATCTTTATGCAGATTGTGATTTGTCTCTTTCTCTTCCTTTACGATTGTCTTCATTTGAAATAAATTAAATATTCACCCATTTCCAAGTCGTCGTAAAATTCTAGGTCTTTACCATTCCTAAAATTCACTCCTATCGGACACGATCCTTCACTCGGAATCTACTTGAAGAAAGTTCTCTAACTTGAGAACATAGTTTATGTCAGTAGTTATTATTTATTTCTCCTCATTCAATATGCAAGAGATCTTGGCCATCGATCAAAGCTGACCTGAATGGCTATAGCCAAAATTGACTCCTTTCGGTATTGGACTAATTATCAGATCGACTTTTGTGATACTTTGCATTGGCAACAAAAAGTTTGGCAGCATGTGAAGAGTTCATTCTTTACTCGATGATCCTTGCCTCAACAGTTTTGTTTCTTATCTTCTTTTCATGGTTTCATTATAACAAAGAGATGTTCTGTTTGGCAGATTGGGAGAAATACACACGCTAAGAGGACATGTAGAATCTGTAGTGAGACTGAAGAAGTTAGACATCAACGTTATTCAAACTGCTCACACAGTATGATACCAACCAGCGATAACCTTTTCACTACAATTGCGGAATAGATTCATGAGATTCGATCAGCTCCGGTTAAAGATCTTTTGCTCTTTTACTTTTCAGCACATTCTGATAAGTCCATAATATGAACAAGATAGGTGATTTACGTTTATGATAGTCATTAAAATGATGGATTCAGACAATGTTCCTTCATGCAATGGAAGTGCCAGTTTTTTCCTCGTCAGACCAAGTCATGGTCAGATATAATTGAGTTGTCAGCCAAATAATGTACACTCTGATTCAAACTTCAATAACATTGAGAAGAGTAAACAAAAGTCTCTTATTCTGTTTACGATATATATATATATATATATATATATATATATAGACTGGTTGATGAAATTGTCCTTTCTGTTCTATAAAATTAGCTGCTGACTAGTTTGTTCAAGTAGATATTGCAGTCTCTATTTTCATGTGAGCATTTGTTGATAAAAATCACGTTGAAAGAGAACATAATTCTGAATGTTCCTCTGTCAAGCAAGATTAGATCAATCCTTGTTCAGAAATTAAATTTTACTCCTCTTTTATATGATTTGTTTGTAACTTTTAGCCAATAATAAAACTAATCATACGGATCCAGAATAATCAAATTAATGACAGAGAAAAAGGTAGATGAGCTACGAGTTCCACTAATATGTGGAAGAAGCAATCTCTTTTTGTCGAGTGTAAATGTTGGACCAGAATGGACCCTTAGAAAGTTCAAAATTGAACATTGAACTAAAAGCTGACAAAATAAATCACTGAGGGTCTGCTCATATTAATAAAAACCCAATCAAGATTTCAATAACTTGTTTCTCATTGTTTTCTTTATTAATTACACAATCATCTTAATGGTCAATTAATATGATTTTTTTGTTTTGTTGCGTAGAAGAAGCTCACAACCTCCATAATTCAAAGTATTCTTACTAGGGTTCTTGAAATAGCTTTATATCCTAAAAATAGCTAAAACTCTGACCTTTTATTTCCCTCAGCCCGAGCCCAAGCAACAATTTGTTGTTAGTTTCTATAATGAACCAGCTCAAAAATTAACCTGATTAATTTAAATTTGACTGGATAAGATATCAGTTCCATTGATAATATTTATGATGATGACGATAACAACAATGACTTGCTAACAAAGAACAACAATAATAGTAGTAGTAATAATGATGATGATAACAATAATAATAATATGTATAGTTTTAATCACCCGACCTGTTTGAGATCAAGCAAACTCAAGCCGATCACAACCCTCTCTTTATAAGGATTAGGGCCAATTGGAGCTCAAATATGGGCCGACTCGAGCCTATTAATTTACGAGGAATCCCCTGTTATTTTAGGGGTTGACATTGGAGCCCCTTCCTATAAATTCTACTTAAAGCTCTTCGCTTCTTTCAAAACCCTAGTGATCGAACGCCAGAGCGCAGAAGAAACCTTGGTCGTTCGCCCATGGCGGAAGCCACCGATGGCCGAAGCGACACAAAGAAGAAGAAGCGGAACAAGCGAGTGAGCGTGGAGATGGAGGCTCTGTCTGAGGCCGCCGATCGCGTCGCCCCGGTCGTCGGCTACTTCCCCTCGGGATACGATCCCCGGGGGGAGGGCGCCGATCCCAGCATCAAGGTCTTCAGGAACAAGAAGAGGCCCAACCGCCTCGAGCTCGTCGTGAGTCCCAGTGGCACCGGCGTCGAGTTCGTTGGCAAGAGCTACGCCGGCGAGGCCGCGGGAGCACAGATCTGTAGCTACGCGCTCGGGGTCCTCGACAAGGAGTCGCAGACCCTCAGGATTGTGCCCATCGCCTCCAACAAGGTTTCTTATCTGAAAAAGATCATTCTTTTGTTGCAATTCATCTTAGCCACTAGATTAATGGTAGACGTTCGAACTACGGGTTTGGCTTCTAAAAGCAATCTTTTCCCAGAATTTGTTCGTGATGTGGTTTTAGCTACTTTTTGCATTAGTGGGTCTTTAAAATTGGAGATTTTTGTAGACTACTGACATCGTTTAACTTTTTGTAATAGATTTCTAGATTACTAGAGTTTAAGAAGACCAATGACTTGTTTTTCTTCAAACATATTCAGAAATCAGATTTGCTGTTCATGTTTTAGTTGAATAGCTTAAAAGAATTTTTTGTGCAACAAGTAATCTGCGTTGTTTAAGACCCTTAAATTAATTAGTGGTAATGCTCAGTATATTTTAGCAGAATCTTTATATGTTGTTGAAACAGACATTTGCTGATTCTGGCTTGTAGTACATCTGATTTTTATTTTGTGCTTGTAATCTTGAAGGATCCTATGGCACACTGATTGGATCTTTCATTGCTACGTTTCTCAGTGATGCACCTAATATCTTTTTATCGGGGTCTGTATACGATGATGTGGGTATTTTGTTCAATGTATTTAAAGATGCATCTCGTTGTTGCTTTTTTCCCCACCACAGTTTATGTAAATTTAACATCTTGATGTCTCATTACTTAAAAATATCAGATGATCCATAGTTGCTGTCTGTATGTTTGAGTATGTCTAACATGGAACTCCACAACAAAGGGCAGGTTCACGAATTACACAAAATAAGCATCTTATTGTTCATGCATCTGTGTCATGACTGCCGAAATTATTCGGGTTATGAGTTTAAACCTCAACTTTTGGTTCCTCCAATTTATGATGTTATTGCACCTATATAATACCATATCTTGATTTAAGTGATTAATGCAGATCTTAAGATTGGAGCCACGGTTAAAGATGAATCCTTTTGCTGATACAGAAGTTTCAGACGGTTTAGCTGAAGAGAGTATTGCTACAAGTAAAACAGAACGAAAAATGGTGGATCTTACTAGTCTTTATGGAACAAAGAAGGATAGGGACAAGGTAATGGCTTTTACCTTAGTTCTTATTACCTAATATGCCATTTCATGTTTTGTGGATTATTTAATATCTCAATTTCAGCGATTTGAAACCTCAATGTACTTATTTATGTACATTCCTTCTTGATCTACTTGGGTTATCTTGGTATAACTGTATATGCAGCTGCTTACCTCTATTGCTGTATATGCCTCAATCACCTGCATGCTGCAATAACTGACAACATTTTTAATTCTTTTTATGTCATTGGTTGATTTCAAAATGATAGTGCAATCTTCATTGAAGCAATAGGAGGTTCTTGTAAGATGATAAAGGTACAAGAATCTTTGTCTTACAAGGATCAATAATCAAGAAAGTACCTAACCAAAACTTAGATAAGAAGGATAAATACATCTTTTTTGTTTGTGTGGATCTATAATAAACTTCACTTTTGAACATTAATTAGGGGTCTTCTGTTATTAATATTGTTTGTCTTATTTTACATCATTAATTAGGTCTGTGTTGTTAGTAGCAAGGAATAGCATGCTCCATGCTAGTTAATGATCTAAATGAAATAAAATAGCATTGATAACATGGATCCCTGATTACGGTTTGAATGTCAAGTAAGGCAAATCAAATATTATTATGGTTGCAACAGGAGCTTTGACATTTTATGTTCGTCTTTGTTCTTGAGTTCTCTTGGCTGGAATCTTGTTGATTTATGAGCCTTTGAAGTGCTAATAATTCTTTCTTTCAGGCAAAATTTTAGACTGTTGATATGTATTTTAGTTGTATTGGCTATAAAATAGAAGGATGGTCAGCACACGAGTTTCTTACCAATGGAGGGTCTCAAGAAAGTCAGATTATGCAGCCTTATTCTCATAAGAATACAATCTATTTCTGTGACTCAAATTAGGGTCACCCATGACATAGAGGAGTAACCATACTGTTGTCAAACATTGCCTTCCATATTAGCTTAGAGAAGACAGACCTAAAAATTGTTTCAGATCTGAGTCTATAGCACTTGTCTCCAAGCCTAGAACCCCAGCGATTTCAAAGCCCGGAGAAAAGGCTGGAATTAAACCGATAGTCAGCTGGAATTATGTCTTCCAGTGAATTCTGGCCTGCTGAAATTAGCTGTTCCCATGAATATGGGCTGTGCAAGGCTGATTAGGCTATTCCAGCTTGTCATTGACCTGATCTGATTCTTTTTCTTCCTGATTCTGACCTGTTGAGCTTTATCTTTAACTGCATGGAGAAATTAAAAAAGTAGATATCTATCTCTTTGTCTAGAGGAGTATGTAAGTTTGGTCCCTAGACTCTTGAGTTTAATTATATTTCAAAGATGCCTAAGTCTGTACAAAGCAAGGTATACATTTTCATTCGGACCAGTATGTATCAGCCAGTATTTACTGGTGCAAATGTGAACTACTTGCAAACTGCCCAATTTTGAGTGGTCCATATGGGATAGGGCTTACCATTGTTCATAGTGTGGTAAGCTCTTTTTTTAACCCTAAAGTACCTCATGCTGTTTGTCACCCATCAGTGGTACTCCTATCATACTCTAATACATTTTGCTCCTCCTTTTGCCCCCATTCTCCTCCTTTTTCTTGCTTTGTCATGCACTCCTCTTATTCTTCAGCTTCTCCTCTTTTTTTCCTTCTCTTTTTCTCTTCCTCTCCCTTCTAGTAATGTGGTACTTATTGACATGTGTCAATTCGTCGGTTTCCTGTCAGGTCCATATCAGTCTAGCTGATGACCCATGTAAATCACAATCGTTGGTATAGAGTAATTGATGTGAGACAAATATGTCTTTGTGCTGGTCTTTTACACAATCATGGCACTTTCTGATCAACAAATAGCTAACAATGTCAGAAGGAAAAGAATCAGGCTGTATTAGTGGAGGTTAGCTGTTGCAGGTCTAGCATCTTTCAAGTGATGGGAGGCACGTCATCTTGACTATGTTAGCTATCTTGTCATTTTTTTTTTCAATGAGAAAGGACTCTCAATTGAAATCTACTTTGCTTTTCTAATATAATTTGTTATAGAAAACTCCATGGCTTCTGTTCAATGTTTAATTGATTTGAGTTTTGGAACTCCCTGACATAATTAGTTGTTGATCTCTTCATTTTTTATTGTGGTCCATTTCTAAAGTTTTAGAATTCCATTTTTAGCTTTCTTCCAGGCTTAATGATTCACTTATATACTACATTTGATCTACATGGTGCTGAAGATGCACCTTATCTTGCCCTCGTGTGTTTTGGTGCTCTATCTATGGTCTACCTCCTTTTAGAAAAGCTGTGTAGTTCTCTCATTTTAGCAGAATGTAATATAAACTTTCTAAAAATCTGAGGTGCAGGTATGATAAAGCTATTTCTTTACTAGTTGATCATGGAATGAATTCACTAGTAGCGAAAGCATTGTTTTATATTTTAACCAATATACCATATGCAGGATAACAAATGGAGGTCGCTGATCCAGCAACGTAATGATTCTTCAGCTCGTGAACATCTAGAGAACATTAATCTCAATGCTGACGGGGAGAGTCAGGTTCTTGAAGATACTTTAGAAACAACCACTCGGAACATTCCACCTTATGATTCTTCTGCTGATACACCAGAGAAAGCATACCTTTTGGATGAGATTATTCCCAAAGGTGAAAGGGTTCACCTCCTGGATATTTTGGACGATTTACACTCTGGAACAGATATCCCTTCAAAAAGTTATCCAAGTTTTGTTTTTAATCGTATGCACAAACTTAGGGAGATTCAGGTGCATTATCTTGTTTCTTTGACCTTATTACTGAACATTATGCTTGATCATTTATTTAGTATTTTGTTGTTGTCATTTAACTTAGTGTGCTTTATTCCTTTACAATGATCGAGTGAATTCCGCTAGCTTCTTGTGTCTTATTTGGTTATATTATGCCTTCTATTATTGCATATTATCTCATTTAAGCTACTCCATTTATTGTTTTAAGGCCTATAGACGATTCTTATAAAATAATTAACTAATTACATCGGCCTTTATGAGCCAGTACATAAATATATTTGAAACAGAAGTTGCAGAACTTTTGAAAGTATGTTTTTACTTTTCCAACTTGATTCTCATGCAGTAATTTAAACAACTCTTGGAGCATAAGGTTAAGCAGTGGTATACTGAAGTCATGTGACAGGCTACTTGGTTCTTCTCTAATAAGCCTAGTTCATCAAGGTAAAAAAAAATTGATGTACTTTATTTTTTGCGGTTTAGTTTGAGATGCCAAACCCATAATACAAACTGGCAAATTTTTTTTCGATAGATTTTACATAAGTGTGATACAGAAATATTACCAATTGTTCACTTTGAAAAGGGAAGTCTACCTAACCAACAGCTCCCTGTTGTTGAGGGAGGCATTTTCGGTTATAAGGTGAAATCCTTGTGAACATAAGCTAGGCAGCACATGAGAAATACCTGTAATTTTTTTCTTCCTTACATGTTCATCACATATGTATTCATGCTTCTAGTAGATGGTACATTCTACTAAAAGGAGTTAGAAACTCATCAAAGGAGGTGTATACTTCCATAATTTCTTTTGTTTTGCTGTGAACCATGAAAATCAGGATTTCCTAAATTTGGGTATTTTTACAAGATAAATTTAAGTCCTCTAGTGTGGAACTTGAGCATATACTCATGTAGGCATCTACTTTATAATTACTTGCTGTGTCCAGATTTTCTCTTAGTGAAGTCGAGAGCGTCCGTGCAACATGCGTTTTCTAGTCATTCAGCTTTCTTGATGCTTGTTAATAAAATGTATTGTTTCTTATTGAATGTAGACTTCAGTTAAAACTTTCTAGGGAGGAAAAGGTCATATGAAGTAAGCAAGTAATTGTAATCAGTGGCATCACCACTCTGCCAAATATACACACTTCATAAAGAGAAGGAAGTTCAATTAAACAAAATGTGACTGTGTTTCTCGATCAACCTATTTTGTTATTGTGCCACAAACAATCTTTTTTCTAGAAAAACTAATGTTTCATCTCCTGACATTTACAGGATGAGAAAGAGAGAGAGAAACTGGCTTGCATATTCTCATACATCTCTCATCTTCAAAATTTTTGGGAACGATCACGCCCTTCTCGGCATTTTAGGTCCGCTTCTCATGACAAATCCACCGATCACCACAAGATTCCACGCATTGTATATCAGAAGCTGCTGAGGATGTTTTTGGATCGTGAATCAAATGTGCTGTCAACAGAGAAGAATGAACTTCTTATTGGGCACATACTGGTGCTCACACTTTTCGCCGATTGCTTCCAAACAGACCCAGCTGACATTGCAAGAGACTTGAAGATGACTGTCCAGACTCTAAAACCATACTATCAACAATTAGGATGTAAAATCTTCCGGGAGTACCCTTCTGCGCCCATGTTTATGATTCTTAATGCTCCACTGCAGTTCCCAGAGATAAGGAGGACTCAGAGACGGAAGTAACCATCCCAAATTACCGCTGGTACCAGATAATTCATATTCATGTATCTTTTACAAGAGACAGGTCTTGCTATTTATTTGTAGTACGAGAAGGATGATTGCAGTGCCTAGTCTTTTATTTTTTGTGTTTCCTGCTGCTCAATTGAATGTGTTCTGAGATGCGAGGGCTCATCTCTGTGCGGATACGTTTATCTTAGAAGGGCTATTATTATTAAATTGGCGGCTTTGCATATGACTGGCTATAAGACCGACTTCCTCGAGACCAACCTCCAATATTTTTGTGGCTACTCATTTTCTTTCATGGTGGGAGATCATTTTGCATTGCTGAACGCTAACGTTGTTGACACACTGGACAATAATTTGTATGGCTCGTTATATGACATTGCTGTGATTCTTCAGAATATAATTTGAGTTTCCATGTTCATCCAAGTGTCGAAGCTCAAAGCCATTTCAGATATTTTTTTGTTCAAAATCCAACTATATGCTCTACAAGTAAAATTACACTTCCGCAAGCCCCCTTGTAAAGTTAAATATTCATTCACATCACATGAGCAAATAAGTTAGCATTTAGGTTTTTTTTTTTTTTTTACAGTTTATTAAATAAAGTATTGTGTATTTATCTCAAATATCAAGTACACATTAAAGCTGCTGTTTTCTAATTATATAACATTACCTTTTTTTTTTTTTAAGCAATGAGTAAGCTTTTGTTTTTAGGTAGCTGGTATCTTCATATAGAATTAACTTTACCAATAAATTGGTGAATTTGAACTAATCGAAGTTTGATTGTTTGTAGTTGGCTAACTTCGTTACGTTGGTTTATTTTTAACATGAACACAATACCGCTAATGCCATCCCTACTAATCGAAACTATGGAACAGAGCAGTTGAATTAATGCTCTGATACCTAATTCACTTCGGTAAGTAAGTGTTACAATGATTTGGTTCGAATTAGTACAGACTTGTTTTCAATTGAGAAAAAGAATATCCGAGGATTTAATTGGAAATTTTGACGCCGCCTCTCACAAATGTGGCGATCGAGTTATCCTGAATCATATCAAGGGCGACATGGTCCCTCACGTCTCTCAGGGGTGACAGTTCTTAGGGGTGATTCAGCATCTTCCACCCTTGCGTTGCAAGCCAAAATTGTATATCTCGCGATATATGGCGGCGATCATCCAAGAGATGAACTGTGGACCGTCCGTTGCCCATCGGACGGACAATACTACACGAGAGGCTTCCTTTTTGTCTGCTGTTCCCTTATATTTTGGTTGGTGCCGTGCGGCTGGAGGAGCGGCCGCCGATTGATAACGCAAGACAAGCCGAAGGGAGAGCGAGCGGGAGGGGAGCAGAGAGCCATGACTCCCGAACCCGAGGACGAGATCAACGAGAAGAATCCTCGCCCTCTTGACGAGGACGACATCGCCCTCCTCAAGACCTACGTGAGCCCCTCTCGTCCTCCTCTCCGTCCCTCTCTCTTCAATCTGTAATCTAATCTTCGATCCTTCCTTCTCCCCTCTCTTCCTGTCTCTCTCCGGGTCCAAGATCGTATCTTTTGTCGGTTTTGTTCTCGAGAAGCTCTGCTGTCAGGTGGTGCGAGTTAGGGCTCCTCCTCTTCTGTCCCTTTTTGATCTGTTATATAATCTTCGATTCCTCGTCCTCTTGTTTCTTATATTCGGGTTTGGTGTGAGTTAGGGGCTGCTCCTTTTCCATCCTTCTTTGAGATTTCCTATCTTCGTCTCTTCTTTTCTCTCTTCCAGTCCTTAAACCTCTTCCATCTGTCTTTAGTCCGTCATGTAATCTTCAATTCCCCTACTCTCGACTCTTCTTGTATATCTTCGAGAACAAAGATCGATTTTTTCGTTGGAATTTTACTCCTTAGGAAGTTCTAGGGTATCCTCTTCCATCTCTCTTGGATCTGTCATGTAACAACCTTCAACTGCCCCTTCTATTGTCTCCTCTATTCCTCTTTTCGAGTCAAAGTTTAATACCTTGGATCTTCTTTCTTGTTTTGTTTGTTGCTGCCCGCTTTTTATTAGATATTTTGTTATTCTGAAATGTGGGCTGTATTGTGTTTGCTTAACCTTTACGATGCTTTTCTTTTTTTTCCCTTCTCGCCCAGATTTTCCATTTGATTTCGCGTCATGTCACCTTCAACTGTAGAGAATTTTTTCCAGAATCTGCATTCGGTATCATTTCATGGTTTCCTTCTTCCACGTCAGCTGCTTCAAGCTTCTTGCTTTATCAATTTGCATGCTAGGTTCAAGCTGCTGTGTTGTTTACCTTGGCTTGTGGGATACCCTTGTTTTGGATGGTTAAGAGTATTAGCCTTAATGTTCCAGTTTCTGATCTGTCTGATATTTTTTGATGGCAGGGTCTGGGGCCTTACTCTACAAGCATTAAGAAGGTCGAGAAAGAAATCAAGGAATTGGCCAAGAAAGTTAATGATTTATGTGGTATGTTTGTGAAAAAAAATCAACGGAGTGTGGACTTTGTTGACAAAGCTTTCTCAGTTTCGTGTAGTCACTAATTATCACTATTATATGCTTTTTTGAGCAGTTATGTTATAAAGTGCTTGATTTAGACTGGAAAGGGAGTGGACTAGGAGCTTTAGAGTTATGATACAGTCTAAAAATTGTTGGTTGAATGAGAGAAAGGTAGATTGCTTAAGTAGAAACATGACATGTATCAAGGTTGAATGCAAAAGCAAAGCTACACAGAAACATGTCATATAAAGGTAAATTCATTTGTAAGCATGTCACAAATTGATTTTATAGCCAATGGTTATCAAGTCTTAGATTACTTAAAATTATTGATTATGAGTCTCACAAGAGAATGAAGACGTGCTAAAACTGGGTTGTTCTAGTTTCATTGAGTGAGCAGGTTAGTAAATATTGATAATTTCACAATTTAACAATGAAGCAAGTTCTGATGCATGGTTGAACTTGTAAAGTAATGAGCAATTAAATGGTATTTAACTCCATTGCGTGTGATGGGCATAGCCATGATTCGTCTTACTGGTCCGTACCGGTGTACTGACCAGTTGTTGGTATGGTGCGTATCGATTCGTACCGGCATATTGACACATGATATGGTAGGGTGTACTGACATTTTGATATGTAACACTCATACCAGTCACCTATCGGATATGTACCTCCCGTATTGGGCAGTATGGGCATAACTAAGTTATAGTAAACCTATGAATCATAATGTAAATTGTTAAGACCCCAAAGTAATTGTACCATTAAATGAATATGTTATAAAGAATCAGTTAAGATGGTATTTGTTTGTTTGGAGGATTCTTTAGTGCTTGGTGAATCAAGATATTAGATTCTCAAATTAGTAACTAGAGAGTCCAAGATATGTAAGATCTAAGCTATTTGAGAATAGAGATTTAAATTTTTCTGCACCATATAGGAACTATCAGTAGAAATGATCCTTGGAGAAGGATAAAATGGTGGTTTCTCATCAAATATCTCTGCACAAGCTTCATCTTAGTATGACTTTTTTGTACAATTGATTTTTTCAAGGCTTCTCTTGCTTTTTAGCTTTTTACTAACTCCTGCGAATTTGTTTTGTTTCAACTTTTGAACATATACAAGAACTTTGTTTCATCTTGGAGTAGGACAGGATGTGAAAGGTTTACCACCGCGAGAGAGAGAGAGAGAGAGAGAGTACCTGGACTTTGATTCATTGTCTGTCCCAAGAGCGATAAATGTCAAGACAATGGAAACACAATATTGTTCAAGACTCATTGTGGCTTTAGTAGTGCACCTGGGGATGAAAGTCCCAAAGTTTCACATAATAGTGTGAGAAAAGAAAAAGAATTTTTTTTTTTTTGTCAAAACTCATTACCCAATATATAAACTTCTAAATTCACATTGATATATAATATTCTCTTTGCACAAAAAAGAATGTCATCCTTCTTTGCATCAATTAAACCTAAATATTTTTTGTAAATGTTTGATATTTTCCCCTTCCAGACAATCTAAATTGGTAATGTAGAGATACGGAAAAGTTATGTGACAACTTATTACATGCCAATCTAGGCTTGGATCAAGTATGCCAACCCAATCCAGCCGATTTCAAGGTTTACACCATCAAAAAACAACCATGATTTGGTTGGAATCAGTTGATTCCATGTAGAAACAGATACTTTAGGTTGATTTATGCAATCTGTCCCTAAAACGGGGAGGATGGTTGCTGGAGGAACCACCACCTCTCTTTTTATTAAAATTACCATCTGTTGATGTGACCACTGCTTTCTTTTTCCCCCTATATTTCTTCAAATATTTTAATTTTTTTGCCTTTTTATTGATTTTATTTGCTTATATATATGCCATTTGTTGTTATTATATTTTTATACTTATTTTCTTAATATTTTCTGTACTTCAATTCTTTTAAAAAGAAATTTGTTCAATTTTCAACTACAACTATCTTATTTAATAAACCACAATCCCAATTCTTAAGCGGATCACGCACAAACCTTGGATTCTGTCACAGCCACAAGTCAAACCTAACGGTAATTTGTTTTTCCTACCACAATAATCTTTGTTTTGAAACTCAATTCAACTATTATGTTTGCTCTTGTGTCATAGATCTCAATATTTTTGTTATTGTTGTCAATTCATTTTAACCTTTTAAGGCCATTAGATTGGTACTAGTTGTAGCGCATTGTCTTTTATATTAATTTAATCCATCACCACCTACTGAAGTGGAACTATTGTGGCATTGTAGTTTCCTATACTTAAGGATTAATGATTTGGTGATATTGTGAGAAGGCTGACGCTGATAATCTTTTAGCTACATGGACTATTCCATCTTGATACTAAGTGACACAGTGAATTTACAATTGGCACATAACTGCTGGTGTGTTCTCTTAGCAAAGAAAACTAGAGAGACAGATATACACACAAGGAGGCAATTGTTACTCTTGATGGAACTTAAATTTTTGTTGTGACATTCTTAAGTACAAACTGAGATCTATCGATGACATTTTAAAATTACAATTATTTTTTAACTACCATCCTTTTAGGATACCATTGATGTCAAGAGAATCAACCTAATTCAACTTTCACAACTTTTTTAAATGAACACAGAGATCCTTTTGGATTCTTGTGACAAGCAGGTAATGTTGAAATGCCACAAGGCCAGGTGGTTTTTATATTCTCAGTTTGAGACATGTCAATCCGCTATTGTACTCCTTTATAATTGAACTTCATTTATGACCAAAAAAGTCACAAAGTGCATTGTATTTGACTCTCTTTTGTTTGATGATGCTTTCAAGTGTTAAAGAAATGGGATGTCTAAATTTTTCATGATCTAAACTATATTTGAATAGTCAAATTTGTCTAACACAACCATACTGCATGTTAATTTTATTTTGTTTTTTTATTTAATTGAGAAAACACAAATCAGTCACTGTTACAACAACGAGAAATACAAAAGGTTTGCAAACTCTCAGAAAAGAATCAGCATACACTTCCTGTGAATAAGAATCCAACAAATGATAGAGTGTGTATCAGTTGGTAATGTCATAATAACTAGTAGAAAAGCCTTAGTTGGATCTCTGGATGTATTGAGGCCAGGTTTTTTGTGCATACTTTAGCACTCTTTTTATCTTTCCACTTCTGTTTACCTCATCAAGACAAAACATTGGCTGTTAGGAAGTGTTGCCTGCTCAAATTACTAATAATCTTGTACTACTATGTTACATGCTGTTAGTGTCCTACCTAATTGTTTTGTTTTGAATTGTGTCATACTGAATTAGAAGTTATATTATGGAGGCTCATCTGCATTGGGTTCTTATTTAATTCTAGTCCTGATGAAATAGCAAAGCATGTTTGAGTTTATAATAAATAATAACATTTCTTATAATTAATAGGAATTAAGGAGTCTGATACTGGTTTAGCTGCACCAAGCCAATGGGATTTGGTCTCTGACAAACAAATGATGCAGGAGGAGCAACCACTACAGGTAGTTATATTTCTGTGGATATTATGTTTTTTTTTCTTTTTGTTTATTTTGGTTTTAGGTGAGCTACTCATTTCTTTTGAAGGTTGCAAGGTGTACAAAGATTATCAACCCGAACACGGAAGATGCCAAATATGTGATAAATGTCAAGCAAATAGCAAAGGTAAAATTTGACTTTTGTAGGATTCAGATATCTGAGTGAATGTTGACACTTAATATATATATGTGGGGATGTCTTTGTCATATGCAGTTTGTGGTAGGGCTGGGAGATAAAGTCTCACCTACTGACATTGAAGAAGGGATGCGTGTAGGGTAAGAAATATCTTTTCCTATGGATTTGGTGAAGCTATTGATGTTGTTATTGTTGTTAGCTGGCAGAACTATAAGTCAATAAAAATGATGATATAAGTGATCAGTGTGCAGTTGATGTAAGAAGTTATAAATCATCTGCGTAAATGGATGTCAGAGAGGTGTCATCGTAGCTTAAAAATAGAGGCTACTTTATGTTAGATTGAGTATGTAGTTAATCGAATCTGTAGGAGAAATTTTTGGAAGGTTCGCAGGCATAATGAATCTTTAGGCCTGTACCTGTTAAACTCTGATTTCATCTTGTTTAATACCTGGTGCTAAAGCATACTTGCAACTTTTGATGGATAAACAAAGATCACTGGTTCTTTTTGTAATGGGGAAGAATATTGAGAGCAACTCTGTAGTGGTACTGGTGTTGTTTTGAGAGCACTAATTAATTAAGAACAATAACCTATCTTTGGATTAAGGATGAAAGATGAACATCATCTTTGCCATGTGGGCAGCTTCAGGTAGTGCATCATCTTTTTGTCAGTTGATGTACAAAACAATGTAAACCATGGTTATTGGATCTTGTTGTAAACTCCAGTTGTGTTCCACTGTTAACGCTCAATTTTTCTGGTGGATTGATGAGAGATATTGAGCTATAAAATTCAAATAAAGATGTTATTGGAGAGACCTTTCAATATCATAAAATCTATCATGCACCTTAGTAGGAGATTTTGGTTGTTTCCATATTTTCAGAAGTGCACACATTTAGATCTTGATTCTTAGAAATGTTGCCTCTGAATTTTAATTTATTTTTTTTACTTTGAATCACATCTAAGATCTTATGTAAACAAACAAAACATTTGTTTTGCATGGGTGTAGACAATTCTTGTACAATGGTGCTGGGTTTCTGCCATTCTGTGGTATGGTTCCAGAATTACCTATACTAGAAAATGGAAACATTCTTTTGTGAGAAAATTGTAGCTAGTTTGCCAAGGGGATTCAGATCATGGTATAAAAAGTGTCTCTCCATGTGATAGTATTTGCATAGTCAATTTGGCAGGGTGACAAATATAACTTCTCAATTCGTTTTTCTTCATCTTTTGGCATTTTGCAAAGTAGAAAAGACTGGCTTTCTGATATCATGCGAGGGTAGGATTCAACTATTTAATGTCATAACTACTGCATGCATTCCCATTCATCTTTTATTCTCAGTGTTCCTTTTTTGCCCCTTGTAAGAATACATTTAGGCTTCTCAATCCTTCATGGATATCACATCTATTCTCTTTCTGATTGCAGAGTTGACAGAAACAAGTACCAAATTCAAATTCCCTTGCCACCCAAGATTGATCCAAGTGTTACAATGATGACAGTCGAGGAGAAGCCTGATGTTACATATAATGATGTTGGTGGATGCAAGGAGCAAATTGAGAAGATGCGAGAGGTGTGTATGAGCTGTTTGTTGACCTTTTTCAGGGTTAGCTTATTTATTGATGTAGTTATAGCATATGAGATGCATTTACTAGGAGGAAAATCTCATATATAATTTCATTGTAATTTGTGCGTTTATGCCCGATTGACCTGACTAGGCCTATTGGTTGTCAGCTTGCACACCAATATCTTGATATTCTTTGTTCATCTAACTTTTTCTGTAGGTTGTGGAGCTTCCTATGCTTCATCCAGAGAAGTTTGTCAAATTAGGTATTGATCCTCCAAAAGGTGTTCTCTGTTACGGTCCCCCAGGAACTGGCAAAACACTGTTAGCTAGAGCAGTAGCCAACAGAACAGATGCTTGCTTTATTCGTGTCATTGGAAGTGAGCTTGTTCAAAAATATGTTGGAGAAGGGGCTCGGATGGTTCGTGAACTTTTTCAGGTTGTCAAATCTTCCTGAGTAAACTGCCTTCTCTTTCTTTCATCCTTGAGAGTTCACATTATTTTGTGCTCGATTTGTTGGTCTTCTATAGACTTGTTTGTTAATTGTTCTCTTATTATAGATGGCACGGTCAAAGAAAGCATGCATTGTCTTCTTTGATGAAGTTGATGCTATTGGTGGAGCTCGGTTTGATGATGGGGTTGGTGGTGACAATGAAGTTCAGCGCACAATGCTTGAAATTGTTAATCAGCTTGATGGTTTTGATGCCAGAGGAAATATTAAAGTTCTAATGGCTACCAACAGGTATACTATTTACTTTGGATTTGCTTTTTTATATCACTTGGAAATGGCATCTAGGCCACGGCTTAAGTTATGAGCATTTTTGATGTCTGCATTTTTATCTGCTGCAATAGACTAACATAGGGACAACTTCTGTAGTACCTTGCAATAGATTCAGAATATCATTTTTATCTCTTTAAAATCTCTAATACCAGTCAGATATGCTACTTTGTTTAATAATCTCAAGTTATTCTTGTCATTGGCTTTATTATTAGTGGCCAGCCTTAACCGGGGTTAAACCTGTTCGAGTGTTTGATAACCAACTCATGTTTATAGCTAAGTCACTCTTATGTTTATCATAAAGTATCTAAACATGTCCATTTTATGTTGCCTTTGATGTATGTCCACAAGGCAGTTGGAAGTCTAAACCTTTGTTACATCAAGTCATTGTCATCAGTACATGAGTACCATGCTGATGACAGAACAGGAACAACACATCAATGAACTGCAACTCTTTCAAATTTTACATTGGGTACTTTAGATGGGGAGCAAAGTAGGGTTTGCAAAACCGTACCCGGCGGTACATACCGGTCCGCCAGCAGACCAGCACGCCGACCACCCACTACCAGGCGGCATCAGGCTTTGGGCTTCAACAAGTTGTACAGATCTAGAGCACTGACATATCTGAAGCACCGACAGGTTGTATGGCCTCGCCCTGATGACGTTGATTAGGTTGGAGTTGAGGGGAGCGCCGGGCATGGCCCACCCGGACACCATCTGCTCGTTGAAGTTCTCGGAGCTGTCGGCAAGGGCGGGGAGGAGGGCGGACTTGTTGAGGTTTTGGTCGAAGGTGTTGGGGTCGTAGTAGTCGAGGAGGATGTGAGCGGAGATGGCAGTCTTGA
Source organism: Musa itinerans (assembly GCA_001649415.1). Lineage (NCBI taxonomy): Eukaryota > Viridiplantae > Streptophyta > Magnoliopsida > Zingiberales > Musaceae > Musa > Musa itinerans. Next base: position 24,855 of record LVTN01000886.1, on the reverse strand, counting down.
TCTTGTCGGTGGGGAGGGATGAGATGGGGGAGATGGCGGTGTTGTCGACGACGAGGACGGTGACGGTCTGGTGGTTGTTGATCACGTCGACGAGCTTCAAGTTTGTGAGGTACTTGGTGAAGGCGGAGTAATTGGGGTAGGGGTCGAGGATCTCCTTGAAGTCAAAGGTCGCAGCCGAGGTGACGAGGAGAAGAAGGCTAAGGGTTTGGAGGCCATTTTATCGAGAGCAACGACCTTGGCCTTGGCCGTGTCTTCACCTTGGAGGGCTTCGGGATGTTATTGTGGCACTATTTTTAGGTATTTTCAGAGGGTTTTATACCTTTTTACTCGGGACCCCGTACCGTACCATACCGAGTAAAGCTCACTGCACTGGTACAGTACGAGATTTAAAACCTTGGAGTAAAGTCCCTTCACAGGGTGATTGTCAGATACAAACAGTCTAGAGAGGGAATTTAACCTGTGACATCATTGTTAGTTTAATAACATTTGCAGGGCCATGCTTGATATTTGCAACTTTGAAGGGACCACTAGGATTTTATGCTACACTGCAGGGGTACACCGCAATTTTCTCCATGAATATAATATTCATTTTTCCATCATTTATTTCAAATTGATATCTGAGCTAGCATGTTTTTTCTTTCTGAAAGCATCTGGCATCTGATGGAATTCATGAGTTCTTCACTTATGATGTATATGCTATGGTTTTTGGAGCATCTAATAGCAACATATTTTGGTGTTGAACTCCTTGGTTTTTCAACATTGCAATTGTTTTTTATTTTTAAATTGTCAATGTCCTCATTTCCATCTGGTTGATAAATTTGTCTATTTGCAATACATTTGTGGTTGTTAATGCTTTAACAATTGAATTGGTAATTGTCCTTGTGTTCTCAAAAACCTGTGAGCAACAAATCTTGCACCTGATATTGCTAGAAGTACAAGCTTAAGCGGAGTCTAATTGTTTTAGCATGTTTGCTATGAAATAATACAGGCCTGATACTTTAGACCCTGCACTGCTGCGTCCTGGACGGTTGGACCGTAAGGTTGAGTTTGGTCTACCTGATCTGGAGGGCCGAACGCAGATATTCAAGATCCACACCAGGACAATGAACTGTGAGAGAGACATCCGGTTTGAGCTTCTTGCCCGCCTGTGCCCCAATTCCACTGGTGAGGAAATGCCCAATTTTCTAGTAATTGGCATCATAAAAAAATTTATTTTGATAGATTTGTTTTATGAAAGCTTAGGTGGATGTTTATGTAGCTATTTTGAATCATTGTCTGATGAGATTATGTGCTCCAATCAGAATCTCTTTTTGATACTGATGATGTCTGTTGTCATTTTGGTTTTTATTCAAAGGGGCTGATATAAGGAGTGTTTGCACTGAAGCTGGGATGTACGCGATCAGAGCACGGAGGAAGACTGTTACAGAGAAAGACTTCCTCGATGCAGTGAACAAAGTCATCAAGGGTTACCAGAAGTTCAGTGCGACACCCAAGTACATGGTCTATAACTAAACATGACTTCCTGATCGAAGGCAAACTGTTCATCCACAGTGCGAGATGTCTTATAATTACTTGATTTTTATTTTGACTAATGAAGGATTAAGCCAGGGCCTGTTTGCAAACCACTTGTGGACTTTCATCTACTTTCATGTTGAATGTCGTGTTCTTATGTTCCATTAGCATGTGCATGTCTTGAAGCCTGGGTTTTCAAGATTGATATCATATCCATTCCTTGTGAAGTGTAGCTATACATGTCACTCTTAAAACTCTTGGATGTTGAAAGAATTGCTCCGTTAAAAGTTTTGGTTTTAGGGTAACAATATTTATCCTTGTGATCAATCTGAATTATATTCAAGTTCTTTGGGATCATGGATGAAACTGCTCAAGAAAGCATCTGCATTTTGCTTGAATTCCTGAAGAGAGATCAGTTTTTTCCCTTCATCAAAATTGAGAAAAAAGAAGAAAAATATAACAGTACAAGGACGAAGTTTTGATTCAATATCCTTTGCCACTTGTGATATCAAACCATCATGTCTTTGCTTCAGTGCAGAAGGTGATGTGCCCACAGCGACAACGAGATGGGAAGCTGCACCCCTGGAATTAGAGCATGTAATCATCTGGTTCATCAGCTCGGCTCGTCTCCTGCATCTCCCCACCTACCATTCTCTTGCTCATGTTAGCCCTCTGAACCAGGCGGACTAAGGCTTGCACGACCTCTGACATGGGCGGCCGGAACTCGGGCTCAGGCTGTCGACAGCAACAAAGTTGGGACTCGTTATTGATTCCTAGATTTCTAGTGGGAACAAACGAGTAACACATAATGCAGCAAAGTGTTATCTTGCAGTTTGGGTTCACAAAGGCAGATGCATGAGATTTTGCATGGACAGAGACCGAGAGAAAATCACGAGGGATGAAGGGTTTAACCTGGACACACAGGGCTATAACATCAGCAAACCGAGACAGCGATTTTGCAGGGTATAGCCCCTTGAGGACTGGATCAACCATCCTATCCAGTGCATCGATGTCATGGAGCTGGGGAGTTGCCCACTGAACCAGTGACTGCTCTGGTCTCGGTCTTGAGCTGCGAAAAGTTTGCCACAAATCAGACCATCAACATAAACAATGAAACCATCTGGTTTCCGCTGCGCACATGGGTGGCATATTGCCAAAGTATCCAAAGAGAATGCATTTAACATATGGCAGGAATTTAGATATAGTAATAATGTTAATTGAGGCTTATAACATAAGAAACTTAGTGCTTAGATGCCGTTTCTGAATCAACTTCTATCAGATTAACAGAAGTACCTGTCAAAAGGTTTCCGCCCAGTCAAAAGTTCAAGCATAACAATGCCAAAGTTGTACACGTCACTCTTCAAAGTATACTGGCCAGACATGGAAACTTCAGGTGGATTATATCCGGATGCCATATTCTGATCCGATGCCTGTAGAAATCATCAAGACAAACTGTAGCACTTTAATAGGCAAATTGTTGGTTTAAAAATATTTACCCATACAAGCATCCTTAAGTAAATGTCATTACTACTACTCACCAGTAATTATAATAATGTTCAATTAGAAGAGGTAAAATCCATTGATTTAGCTACTCAGGAATATACAGCTCTTAATGTTTGGTTCTGTAGTAAAGCAAAATACTAAATCTCAAGTCTGGAATTCCAAAGCAATTTATCTAGGTTGAAATCTGCCTAATTCTTTGTTTTGATTTAGCATAGAACTAATGTCATTCACTATTCTATCTGTTTGACTTGTAAAAAGGAAAACATATCTATCATTGATCTCAAATAGTTGCTATAACAACTTTTGTGTTTCTTAAACTACCTAGCATATCCCTTAACTCCTAATTACTGATATTATGTATCCACAGATCCAGTAAACACACCGACCACCCTCCTTGCCAATCAAAGAGAAACAAGGTATTAAAAAGCTTCTCCCGCTGATTCAAGTCCTAGTCACATCTTTTATTCAGTTTACAACTTTAGATCACTAATTATTGTATCTAACATAGATTACTATGATAGTATCATGACTATCATCTTGCAGCTAGGCTCTATGTTTTTCTTCCATCGGTTAGATATCATAAGTCCAAATAATTGACACCATCTCATTCGTCTCCTTTCACCCAAGTTAGATATCTGATCTCAACCCCACATGTCTAATGCTGCAATCGAGCGTCATCAAACAGATCCCACTTTGTCAACACAACTTAGGTGCGCTCTCCACTGGCCCTATCAGCTAATACTTTTTCATGTTGTCCTTGTGTCAAGCTCTTGTTTGTTTTCTGCATATTCCCCAGCTAGGCTATTTCAATCCTCTGAATGTCTACTGCCTAAGGCAAACAAACTTACTGAAATACTGTGCAAACTCAAGAAGTAAAAAAGACTCATTAGCCATAAATCACTCTCTTCATTCTATGAATAACTAGTAGAAGTAAAGAGATTTCTCCCCTCCCTTTCTCTGTTCTTCCCCTTCACTCTCAGCCTCCTACAAACAGGATGACTTTTATTAGTTACTAGGGACACTAGTACAATTATCTTCATAATGAATATGGTAAAATGTGTATCAATGGCAAATGACATAGATTTGATCAAATGAACATAGAATGTAGGAATGGATTCTCTCCGGGAAAATGTTAAAGCAAAAAGACAATTTAATTAAGACTCTCTCTTGTAAAACATGCATAATTTCAAGACAAATATTAGGAAAATATATTCCATATATATTTAAGACCAAACTTCAGCATTGTAATTCCGCTACTTAACCTTGTAAAAACTAATTCAAAGCAGACAAGTTTATCACGTTAAGCTTCACCTGGAATTCTGCATCAGGTACAAGGCTTTCCAACCCACAATCTGAAAGGTGTGGGTTGAGATCCACACCTAATAAGATATTGGAAGACTTGAAATTTTTGTGGACAAGAGACGGTGAGCAAACCTCATGGAGATACCTGCAAACCTCATTTGAAGATCTGACAGTAATTTAAGAGGAAAATAAAGGCAAAAAGATACTTCAATTAGGTGCTGAAGGAAATAAGAACCGACAAAAAGAAGCATCATAAATTGTAGGAATTATCGAGTAAAACTATTAATAGAAATTTTCATTTTGCAAAATGTTTTTTGTGAAATTATGATTCAAACCCTCCCTTGCAATCCACACCGTCTTGTCTCATATAATTATATCCTGCACCCTTGGCCAACAGGAAGTGGTCACCCAAAATGTTTCCTTTTGACCCTCAGGATCTGTTTGTTGGAAATATATTAAGAAAAATCCCTACTTCCATAAGTACACATAGCTTGTTCTCTTTTATCAGATTTACATTTCTCATTTCCCCTTGCCATTTTTTCTCCTGTCTTCGGCCTCTCACCTCTGCTCCACACTCCACTTTTTGGGAGTAGCTTGCCTGACCCACTTCCTCTCTCTCTCTCTCATCCAGCATCTATGTTTGCATATTAAAAGACACAACTGCTCTTATTTCAGCATTCATGCAGGAAGGTATTTTCTGTAATACATAAGTCATAAAAGGTGTTTCAAAAACTTTTACTTTACCACTAACCAATAAACTAATATTTTCCTCAATTGGTTGCTCAGGGTATTTCAACTCATGAAATATTACATAAGTTTTTGAAAGAAATGCTAATGACAAGGTATAGAATGTACTGAAGTGATTGTATAAATTGTAATTTTATTAAAGCATAGCTGTGAAATGAAAATTTCTCAAATTTTAATAGAAATAATCTAGGTGTTTGGACAACCTATTTTCAAGGCAATTGGGATGGTGGTTTGGTTGGGTGGGGAAGGGAAAAAAAGGCAAAATGGCATAACTTGTGAATAATATTCATGAACTAAAACATAAATAGTTCATAAAATTTATAAGTTGTGTGTATATATTGAGAGAAATATGAGTTCATTTTGTTTGAATAATATATGTTTACTAGAAAATCATTTCACATGGACTAATTGGAGATTCCATAAGTATTAGAGAACTATAATTTGTGGAGATGATGACAATTAAACGTTTGTAGGACTTATCACTTAAATTCAAGGACTAATCCTATAGAATGTGCCCCATCATGACTGGTCATTCATACTCATGTTAGTTTTAATAAAATGGTTAAGGTACAAGAACATCCTATCAAAAACAACCACAAATGTAATATGAGTTACAAGATACTACTTCCAATACAAATCCCCAAGCTAATATAACATAATTCAATGCCAATTCTCAAGATAATATCACCCTGACAAGGATAATATGCACACATGACAAATAAAATCTGACCGAAAAGCTTCACACTTGTTAAGATGATTGATTGTTATATTCAAACATAAAGTTCACTAGTCATTGAAAAAAATTTCTAACAAGATATGTTGCGGTAGAAACAGCTAAGTTGTTCAATTTTATGACCAGTCCTTCGTGAGATATTACTCACTGGACAAGATTAATGTGTCATGTAAGCCATATTAGGTCTGAAAAAGCTACAAAGGGAAGATAGTCCAAAGATGTACATGAATTGCTTATGAAGACCTAAAAAGCACATAAAAGAAAAAAAGTAGCACCATATGCTTGTGAGTCAGAATAATGTTGATGAAAAATGAGATAATTGATTTTATTTATGACAACATCAAGATCTATCTGTACAGGGATTTTCTCAAAATAACACTTGCAGTAAGCCTGAAGCAAGACTAGCAATAATTTCTTGACCAAATGGCAACTATGCTGCACTCGTTGTTTTGTTTTCTGCCAATAAATTTCAGGTCAAGCAGAAAAAGGCTTAAAAACCATACTTTCACTTACTCTAATGCTCGTGCAGTACCAAGGGCTATCTTGATACGGGTAGTCCAACTCAGTGGCTTGCTGTATTCATCAGAGACGTGAAGCAGATCATGTAATGGACCATTCTTGTAATATTCATATACCAGCAAATGTTGTCTATACTCAGAGCAATAGCCAACAAGTTCACTCAAATTTGGGTGATGCAGATTAGATATATTCGAGACCAGCTCAATGAAGTCATCTGATGACTGGTGAGGAAGAGCTGAAGAGTTTATTTTCTTGACAGCCATAACCTGCAGAATAATAAGCATTTTATATTTTAGTTCCTTTGTTCCTAAGGATGGCAACTAGTAAACATGGTCTCATTAGAGAGTAAAAAACATTAATCAAGAAAAATTTTTGAAGTATATATATTTTACAGAAATGAGGAGTTTGACTCCAAAGATTCCTTTTCAGTTTACATAGATAGAAGTTGTTCCAGAAACTTCATATTGAAAAAACAAAGAAATATAGCTCTAGTAAATGAAGTACATTCAATGCTTGTAACTAGGGAAATAAGATTTCAATAATCTGGATTATTATGCTAACAACAGCATTTCTGTTGCAGTGGATGAGTTGAAATGCTTCTTTGTTGAAGCATGTGCAATGCATCTCTTCTTTCTTGTGCACAAGGAATTGTATGTTGCATTCTTATTTTACAAGTAAATTAACTTAAACATAAGACTGATCAGCATTGTTGGGCCTGCTATTATCAGTAATCCTGCTAAAAGTGAACATTATAATGGAGATTGCTTTTTAGATACACTATGTTCCCAACTTGTCATTCTAGATATTTCTGCTAGATGGTTCTGGTTGACAAATGTAGTTTACATGCTTTGAGGTTGTCCCTTTAATCAAATTACAAATTTCTTCAGCCATCCAACAGAACTTGGTTCTTCTGCTGACAACTGATGCTTTTCAATAATATGATTGACCTTAAAGGATAAAACATGATTTTTCATCTCTCGAGTTTGTCTTTATGTCCAAGAGAAATAGATGCCTAACACTAAATGAGTATGTTATTCAAATTGACCCGCAGGTGAAAATGAAATGTGTTTATCTTTCCTATGTAATTTTTCCAATAAGGTGTGGAAGAAATTGCTAGTTTTTAATAGCTTCGGTTTCTGATATGTAACAAGTTCTCTCGCACAAAGTATCAAAGGCAGAAATATATTGCAAGGTATGCAGTGATTTATTACTACTGCATATTATGGTCTGAATACAATTCTAGATTGTTTTCCAGGCAATTTTGTGATGAAGATGCCATCTGAAAATTGTAAATACTGATAAGAGAAAATTTCGAGGGCTTTCTGCATGATAGGAACTGCCAGCTGCTTTGTGGATTCAGTTGGAAGTTGTTTTTCTGTTTTCCAATAATTGAACTTGTTTTCTTGTTTCATAACTTTTGACTTCTCAAAGGTAGTTGAGAATTGTAGTGATTATAGTTGTCTGTGGTTTAAATAAGTTGGGGTTTGGTTCAAGTCGTATAACCAGGAGACATTGTGCATTGTTTATGCTGTTCTGTTTTGGCAAGGAACAAAATCACTTGTGAAAAGTTAAAAAGAATGTGTGGTTCAGACTACAGATCAGAAGTTTATTGAGAAAGGATAACACAAAGATCTGGTTTGAAGCAAAAGATACCTTTCCATCACTAAATTGTGCCTTGTAAACACGACCAAAAGGGCCTTCACCTACAAGATTATCTATGTTGAAGCTGTCTGTAGCAATCTGCAAATCTGCTACGGAATAAACAGTCGCTGTTATTGCTGTTGTATAATCCTTCTTCACAACAGGCTTGTTTGAGAAATCATCTTCACCCAGTGATTTGTGCCTTTCTATCGGTGGAGGTTTAAGGGTTATGGGAGCTAGTGGCGAGAATGTCACTGTATCTGTAGAGGATGTCTGGATTGTCTTCATCCCTACAGAAGATCATTCATGTGATAAGAAAAATAACAATATGAATATGAACCAGAAAATCAATTTACAGTACCTAAAGTGAGAAAATGAGGGACATAAATTTGTGTAGAAAGTATATTACAAATTGGGTGGACTAATTTAAAGAGACTGACAAGTTGCATTGTTGTTGTTTCAATGGCAATGAGTCCATGACAGTTGGAACTTTGTTATGAGTTATTCATTTAAGAATGGGAATCTACATCAGTTTTACACGGTGTCCACTTGTCTATCTAAACTCTTTATATGAATAACTCTAATAGACACTTGGAGAAAAAATGGTCAAAAAAAAAACCAAAAATGGTTTGATGTTTTTCTTAAAGAAAGTAGACTTTTTTTTTGTCAATTTTAAACACATTGGAATTTCTTGATTAATACTAGATAGACTGAACTTGGTTAAAATTACATCTTTTGCAACATTCGGATTGGCCTGATTTCAGCTTTTTGCTGCATTGGAGAGGCATCATGTGGGCGTACTAGGTGCACAAGGCTCTCGTGGATCTTGAGAGGGTCAATGTACACATCTTACCAATATTTATCCAAATATAAAGAGGCTATTTTCGTGACTCGAACCTTGATCTCTTAGGTCACAAAGGAGCAACCCTGGTCTCCCTGCTATGGATAGGCATCATGTATCTCATTAAAATCTATGATGACATGAAGCTTACAGATATGATACACAGATTGCATTTATGTAGGACTTGTGTATTAAACTAACATGACAGATATCTATTACATTCATGTGCATTAGGGGGGAATGGTTGTGTTTACTCATTCAATTTAGAATCATATGTCATGTCATCACCACTAAGAACCAAAGTCATAATGAAGTTAGTTTTTAAAATCATATACCCATTTTTTTAATTTTATCACTAAAATACCTAAATTAGACCTCTCATATAAAATAAAATTCAAGAACCAGGCAATTTTAGTCCTGAAGGCTAAACTCCTTTTGTTCAAAATAGTCCCTGTAGTGTACATTACTTTATTAGGCACTATTAGTCCTTGATAATAAATGGTTTCTTGTGCCAAGGCAGTGGTCTTTACGGAATAGGGACTAATTGTGTCTAATGCCATGGATACAAGGGTTAAAATGAACAAAGTTAAAGTGAGGTTTAAGTTGATAAAATTCAGGGAACACTGCAGTCATTACACCTCTATATTTGAATTATACTTCTTGCCATAGAGAGTCAGATTCACCGAAGCAGATTTTAGATTTTCAACATGCATCCAGGTGAATTGACCTAATGACAGTTACCTGGTGTGTATACTTCTTATATGAGGAGCTTTTATGAAAATATAAGGGCTATCTAATTCCTTTTACTCAGCAGCCTTTGTGTTTTGCAGTATAGAACACAAAGGACCACATGAAATTTGAGAAAGAAGATGTTCCAATGAAGTGAAAAAGGAAGCATATAGTGTCCAAATTGTGTCCTATAAAAATGCTTATTCAAAAGGACAACCAACATGAAAAGGCAAACAAAAACTTTTGTTTGGTATAATAGCTAGGAGGTTGTATTCCTATGATGTATTTTCTCTGTAATTTCTATGCCGCTTATTAATAGTTTATTCTTCTTCTGAAATACTTTGCACAATGAGAAACTGACCATCTATATAAACTAGTGTAGCCTCGCAATAAATGAGGCCACATTTACTTGGAAAAAGAAAAAAGAAAAAAGAAAATTAAGCACTACAAAAATGACTAATCAACAACAGAGTAGAAAGTTTCCAAAAACAGTTATATTGCAAAAAAAAAAAGAAATCCTAACCTCCATAACTTAAGAATCACCAAAATGCTTGCCAAAAGTAAAGATCTACTCAGAGTAACCTCAATTTAAAAAAAACACAAATTAGATCCAGTAATATATATTGTTAAAACCCCAATCCCTTAAAAGCCTCAGTTTAGTGATCATTCAGATAAAAATTTCAGACCTTGTATGTTCTGAGAAATTATCAAGTTCGAAGTAGCTTAATTCTTTGTTGAAATTACTTGATCATATAGTCATTCAGAGGCCCAATGTAGGCCAGTGTTTGGTCCAATCACAGATTCACAGGCCATGCCACAACAATATGCATAGGCATATTTCAACCTGTGTAATATATGATAGGATTAGTGATTAGTCTAAAGAAGTCCTTGTTTCTTAAATTTTAAGAAAATACTCCTTCACATCTGTGCTGCCTGTGGTAGCATGAGATCTTGCAAAATTTTCCACTTAGTTAATTGCTGCATTTAACCAAAACCAAGAAATGGATAGCAGCGACTGAATGGATGGGGATGGGACAGAAGCACACATCCTTGAGTGGGAAACTGGAGCAGTATGAAGGCAGCTGTTGGGTGAAGGTAGGCTGGCAGATTGCATGCCCCCATTTGTTAAAATGGAAAAGTAGAATTTTCCAGATATTATGCATGTATAAACAACTAATTACCTTTAGCATCATCTGAAGCATGAGGGGCAAAAGGCTGATCCTTTTTTAGAACATTTTCCCTCGAAGATTTTCGTAATTTCTTCCTCATAAAAAAGAATGCAATTATTCCGCCTATGACCAAAATAGATATAATAATTCCTGCTGTTGTCCCAGCACCAATATTAAAGTTATTCCCACCTCCACTGCCTGATGATTGGTTAATTCCATCAGATTGTTGGCCTGGGTTGCTTTTTCGGCCTGGTGGAGGAGATCTATAAGGCGACAGTGGAGGTGCGGGTGATGAGCTCCATGAGTTACCATCAGTACTGCAAAGTAAGATAAATATAAGATCCATATATTGTGACTCACATGGTCATTAGGCAGTTTATGTCACAGAAGCCATTAAGTGCTCACCGAAGATTATTTATCTTTTTTAACCGATCAGGAATCCATCCGGTGAAGAGGTTATTTGCCACATTTCTAAAAGCAAGAACATGTAAATCAACTAACATAAACTACAGAAACTATTTTTTACAAAACATAGTGAAATGTATACACTTACAAATCTTGAAGGGGAAGATTCGCAAGGACATCTATCTGGCCTATAAACTGGTTGTTCTCCAAATACCTATATAAAATTAATGAATGATACATCTGTACTGTTTTCAGAATGAAATTTAATCAAGTTTATTGTATTTAACATTTATTCAACATACAAGGTTGTCAAACTTGATAGGTTGCTAAAGCTCGGTGGAAGTTCACCAGTAAGTTGATTGAAGGACAAGTCCCTGCAATATAAAGTTGTCATTCTTTAAGTGCAACAAAAGCAGATATTCACTTGAATAAAGTCAAATTGACAACCTAGTGATTCATTTATAAGTACCTAGAAGAGAATTCTATCTGACAAAATGGATAAATTAGCAATAATGATTTCAAATTCTTGGTGAAATAATCATGTTACTGTGTTCAATCATTTCATAGATGAACAAATCTATTCCATGATTTGCAAGTCAATTTAAATGTGTGACATGATAAACCATACAGAAGTTTAAATGTGTCAAACATATTGTTACAGAAAATAGCATTCTATCAAACAATAGAATGATGATTAGAATTTTTTATTGTACGAAGCGAGTGGTCGTCAAGCAGACACTAAGTAACATAATGACAAAATAGTACAGTTTGCACTTACATTGTTGTGAGATTAGAAAGGCTTCCAAACATATCACTCAGGTTTCCTTGTAGTTGATTATGAGCAAGATTTCTACATCAATTGGCACTTTGTTTAGATTGATAGCATCATGGTCAATAGTAAAGAAAATAATGGGATTAAGCTGCCACTCACAGATACTTAAGTGTCACCATCTGGAAGATTGAATAAGGTATATTTGCACCAAATTGGTTACCTCCAAAGTTTCTGCAAAGTTTATCCACATGAAGGTCACACAGAATCATGCAAACAGTTAAAACTATCCCCACTTGCATCACTTACAAACTCTGGAGGTTTGGTGGAAGGTTATAAGGTATTGGGTCTCCGCCTCCAAGATTATTATTGCTCATGTCACTGCATTTTAACATCAGGGGATTAGATCCAAAATATAAAATATGATATGACTGGTTTCATCCAACTCACAGCTCAGCTAGCGAAGACATGCTTGCCAAATTATAGCCAGGTGTCCCAGCAAGTTCCAACCCTGACAATTTGCTGATATAGTCCACAAGGGTGACAAAAACCATCAGATAAAGCAACAACTCCAAACATAAATTTCATTTGAACAGAACCTCACATTGCCGTAACAGCGGAGCCTGTGCATGTAACACCCAGCCATGAATCCCCACAGGGATCACCACCACTTGGAACCCAACCTGTTAGCTGAGATGGCGAATTTAGGCTGGTAAAAAGGATGTTGAGAGAAGAAGCTGCACATGGAACATAATAACAAAATAAAAAATAAAAAATCAGCACTGAATCTATTCAAGCTTAAAGTTCATAACTTGCCATGAAGTCAGACAAGTGCATGCCAATAATTACACTCAGAGGCCATCGCTTCATTATGAAAAAAGAGTTAAAATTGGAAACGAAATGTCTGCAACTTAGCTAAAGCTTGGTCAAAAATCCACCACGAAGAATCTGATGAAGATGCAACATACGTCACATCCTATTTATATTTCTCTTGATAGCAGGCTCAAAGATAGATCATCTAGCAAAGGGAAGATTTACTAGAAAGTATACATATTATATCCCTAAACGGACGAACAAGAAAAGAAGCCATTTATCTTTGTTTAGAAATGAGTCTTTTCCCTTTTCGTCGAAGGTTCGATCTTTCCTTCAAATCCAACCAAAATTGTGTTTTTTCCCCAGTATTCTCTCCACCAAAACGAAAGCTTTCAATCTTTTTCACTTAGAAAACAACAATATGGACTAAACTATTCACATGCAACTAAACTCAGCTCCAATAACCCTATTCTTCAAATCCCGGAAACCCAAGAATGTTTATAAAGATCAAGAGCATGAATTTTAGCCCGTTAAACACCAGAAGATAACGACTCAACGACCATAAACAACTTCCGAAATTCTCGCCCTGTTTCTCTATACCTCAAAAAAGATTTTTTTTTTCCTCAAGAAGACTCTTTTTTTCACCGAAAAGCAAAAAAGACAGCTGCTGAAGAAATCTAAAACCATACACCATCAGTCTAAAGGCAATAAAAAGGATCGAGAACATCTAACCAAAGTCCTTTTCCTCAACAGAGAGACTTCTTTTCACCAAAGAGAAAAGAAAAAGGAAAGCTGCTGAAGAATCTCCGGAACCACTCACCATCAGTCTGGTCCGTGATGCCACCGACACCACCCGGATCCCCGGCCAAAATGCAGGCCAAAAGAACCCCAGTCACCACCACACCGTTCCCTCTCTCCTTCGCCATTCACCACCTACAGGCCAAAACAAGTTAGCACATTGTTTACTCGAAGTTGCATTTTGGGAGGGGGGTGGGGAGGGGGAGGGGAACTATCGAGGATGATGGGATGAAATGAAATGATTAAAGAAGGAAAGAGGGACTCGTCTTTTACTGTGAGCTGGGAAGAGGGGAAACCTTTTTGCCTCGTGTCGATAGAGAGAGCAAGGAGCAAGCGACGCCTCTTCACACTCACTGTCGGCGACCGGACTTGGGGTGAGCGAGGGTGATCCGTTGTCGTGTACGAGGCTACCGGTGTTGTTCGACATGTCAAGCTAATTCAACTAGCTGATAAATATCGGATTCTCGAATTGAATTCTGATCTGATTGCCGATGAATTATCCGATGGTCTCAAATTGTACTCGTGTTTCCAGATAATATATTTTTTTTATCTTTCGGAAAAAATTAAATTAAATTTTCACCGATTATCTTTATAATTTTTTTTAATAAGGAATAAATATATGATATAAATATTATATAAAATAATAATTTAATAATATTACATTATTATTAAATTAAAAATATACTTATAATATTGATTCGATGATAGTATATTCATCGTTTGATAAAGATTTTGATAGATTATTTTGTTATTTATCTTTTAAGAATTTATTAAATAAAAAATATATATTAAAATTAAAAAATATATATTTTCTCTAATTGTGTGGACTCGGAAGACTTCCTAATGACTCACTTTGTCGATGGGATCGTCTCATAGCTTTGATGTTGTTGTTGGGATCTTATCATGCATAAATCTGATAGTTTTTTTTTTTTTTCTCAAAGCATAAATCTGATATCAGATCATGCATGATCTGATATCATGCATAAACCTTAGGGACCTTGAATTCAAACAAATGTCTTCAGTCTTATTCCCTGCAATTCAAATCATCAAAAAAATAATCCTATATTTATATTTAAGCTCATTCTTTTAGATATTTATATTTACTTGATATTTTAATTTTTTTTCCCATTAAGCATAAGAAGGTGAGAAGAACTAAAGGTTGAGATATTAAACTGCTAATTTATCTATTATCATATGGTCGGATGAAACATGTTAATCAAACATCAAGCACGATAAGTTTTTTTTTTTTTGTTTCTTATATTTTTAAAATGAACTGATAAATTCGTCAAATGACATGCTTCCTCCTACTGTCTAGTGATCGACATAGGATAGGATAGGATTAGGAGGGACATATCCTTTTTGTAGGAGACAAAATTTCACCTTACCATTTTGACTAACGATAAATCGTTTTATCATATCGATCCAATTTTTTTTTTTTTATAAAGTCTATTTCTTCAAAATATTAAGTCCATTTATCATTGCTCGATTTAAAATCTTATTCGATAACTTATTACCCTTAAATATCATCAAATCTCTTAGATTTATATATGTTAGTAAGTAAAGTTGAATGTAAGATGTTGGAATCAATTCTCATCTTCACCATTTATTATCTCTTACAAAAATAAACTAGATAAAAATTTTATCCATACCATATATATAGGTTCTTACAAAATATATCTCCAATATACTCACATTGTATCCGTCCAGTCAGTTGTCATTATGGAAAACATTAGTACATCGTTTTGAGATAGCCATGAACAACAGCATAATTCAAATTGCAATACATTTTTTTTTTTTCCTCCATTTGAATCAGATGTCTCTGTGTCATGGTGATCTTTATGTGGTGGGGGATTTGTTCTTCAGTTGGCAGGAAACATCAATCACTCCAGCTAACTTTTGCAACCCAATGTCACAATAGAGTAATGGTGACCTTTTTTATATTGCCTCTATTTTGTTATTGATCTCCTCATTGAAAAAGAACTAATCTACTAGAATGTGAAAGAGTTGGTGAAACCTGACGCAGAAAAAGAAGTTGCATTCTCTGCGATTTCTAATCTCAGGGTTATGCTCTGACATGTATCCAGCAGCAGCAGATGCGCACCCTTGTATTCACAGAAACGATGAGATCTGACAAGCTAAATCATGCACATCTTGAGAACATATTCACAGCCAAAATCTTGTTTCAGTCATCACAGAGTTCATGGTGATCGTTGATGATTGATTACTCATGCCACCCTCCACAAGGTGACTGCATGTTAGTCTAGAGAGGAATACAATTTCTTGCTCAAAAGAAATGAACAATGATGCATGACAACCTCACATGGGAAGCACAGGGTACAACCAATACCTGCAGATTTGTTCTTAAAATGTAGGACATAATAAATTCTATGGATTCATCAGGTTTTCGATCCATCAACCATGAACACCAAAACAGATGTGGCTTCAAAGCTTGAAAGCTCTAACCATCCAGAGGAACTAAAAGTATGAATCATGAAGCAATAAATAATGGCAGCTGATGTCTTTAGAACAAACAGGGATTTTTTTTTTTTTAAGGAAAAGAAAATATATTGCACTAAATACTAAGCATAAAACTATACAGCCCACGGTCATCCGTAAAATACAGAAATTGGAAAGAATCAGATCTTTCAAAAAATGCCAGTGAATGACTTATACGATGTTGAGAACTCTGAGTAAGTGAGCAACTTGATGTCAAGTAAGTGAAAAAATCATAAAAAAAAATAGATCTAAAAAACCAAGGGATAAGGGACAATCGTTGACAAAATTTATAACTTACAGGGAATCAAATTTGTAATGAAACATAGCCTCAGCCATTAGAGGGTTAGAAGCTTCACAGGATCAATCATGCTATTTGAAATACGGAAAAAACTTTTATGTCAAGATTGAAATAAAATAAAATTAGATCTAACAATATTACGATGTGTATATTTTTTTTTTGTTCAGCAAAATAAATCTTATCTGATCTACAAGTATCCCATCGTCGGATCTGAGATATTAATATGCAAGGAGAACTAGATCCTTCTCTTCTCTTCCTATCTTTTCACAAGACCACATAGATTGATGGATTCGGGAGATTGAGAGAAAACTTTAATCTCTAAACTGCATTGAGATGCATTTATTTAGCTCAAGTCTTGTTTATTTATAGACGAGAGCAAAGGGTTTAGGATAAGTTATTAGGAGAGTTCCTCCAATCAATGTTATCTCCTAAGGAATCATATTTTAATATGAACTTCTTTTCTATTGGCCAATAACTATAATAAGAATCCAATCATATATATAATATATCTTATCTAATTAAATAGGGCCACATATTCTAACATTCTCTTACTTGGCTCAAGTAAGATAAAAAAAATCTTAAAATTAAAAATAAATAAATAAAATTTATTTTAAAAATAATTTGACCTAATTAAAATTTAAAATTTTAGAAAAACTATATACATGTGCGCGAATTTTAAAAATAGGCCAATAAGTCTAATAAATATAATAATATAAAATTAAGACTGGCTAACAATATGAGTCATAGCGGTTGTATGTTCTTAGTGTCACACTTCCTTCTATATACCACAACACTGTTAGTCTTTCCTAATGCAGTCTAAAATGACCCCTATAATTTATTTTGTCAAGACAATCCTATCATCATATTCAACCATAATATGTACATACATAATTGTGAACAGGATAGTAGACACAAATAACTTTAAGTACGTAAGCAAGAATGTTAATTATAGTATCTACTCAAACATGCAACACCATATTCTTTATGGGTTGCTCACAAACCCAATCATAAGAATATGTTCTTTCAAAATACTTTAGGCTGTAAGTCCTAAGTGAATGGATCAGTAATCAATATAGTGGAACTCAAGTAATTAATTAACATTAGATGTTTTGGGACTTCTTTTCTCTAACCATCAAGTACTTTATACTATAATGCATAGAGATGCAATAGTACTTGTCATTCTTAAAGAAGAAAACTACTGCAATGTCATAAAATATCTTCAATGACTTGGCAATTGAGTTTGACTATACCAAGTCCTGAGATAAAATTTCGCAATAAAAAAGTTTGATCAGTGGCATCAAAGCATGCCACAAAATCAACTTCTATTATTAATAATAATAAATTATCCCTCTAATTGATATAGATATTAACCGTAAGGTAGACTTCCTATTATCGAGGTAATTTATACAATTACCATCTGAAATATACCATCATTTCAAGCTGATATAATTTTATACATGTGAGCATATAATCCTTTGTCCATTCCGGATACATTATTACTTTCTTTGTAGTCCTTTAGTGTTTTTACTTCTAGGCAACTCAAATATATATTGAATATTTTAATTGTAAAACTGATATATGTTTCGATAGAGGCTTGAGCATAAACTTCCAACTATGCATATACTAAGAATATTTTCTTTATCTGATTCTTTTCAAGTCATTTAAAGCATTTACTATTGACTAAAATTTTACTTTTTTGATTTACTAAACAAAGTTGTATATTAAAATCTTTTCAAGACTTAGTTGATATATCCTTTCTAAGATAGTTTTTGCAATCATTGAGGTTTATCCTTGAATCACTCAATGTAATAATATAAAATGTCTCATTCATGTCAACCATCTTAAAACTCTTAGTGACAAATTTCTTGATTTAGTATAATAAACCAATATCACTATTGATAAGACAAAATATTATCCATATACAAGACTAATATAATAAACTTGCTCCCACTGATATAAATACTGATCAATAGTATTTTCCTTAAATTTAAAAATAATGATATCAAGAACCTTTATATATCATTATCTTGAAGCTTGTTTAAAGTCATAAATGGATTCTTGAATTTGCATACCAAATTTTATATTTCTTTCATTTTCTTTGTAAATCATTTAGAGTATTTTCATATCATTATGATATAGCTAAATTTTTAAAAAATATTTTCATATCATTATGATATAGCTCAAACTCATAATGAGTCACTAATGTTGCGACGATTCTTAATGAGTTTATTAAAAAACTAAATGTCTCGTTATACTCGATACCTTCTTTATGAGTAAAACTTTTAATCATAAGTCTGACTATTATATCGTTCGACATTGTCCTTTGAGTTATATTTATATAATAGACTCTTTCATAATTATTGGACAATTCGATAAATTTATCAAACACCATCCTGGTTATTGATTTTAACTCTTCTTTTATTGCATCATATTACTTTTCAGAATCATTACTTTTCATGACTTGTAACAACAATAAGAGATCTATTCTGATTCCTATATCATAATATAATTCTTGTAGATATGCCACATAATAACCGTAAATAACATGATTCCTTCCCTTTGAGATATTCCCAAGGTTGTCAATTATGGTTATTCTACAAGACCATAACAGTGATATCAATATAATGTGGGAGTTTAGTAATATTATTTCGTTGTTCATTTTTATCAAATCATTTAATGATTTGAGTAACAACAATCTCTCGAATAATAAAGGAGTATCAACTTATATCTCCTCTATATCAAAATTGAATTTCGAGATTTTCACTCTCATTGATTCACTATTTTATAGGAATCTTACATTATCAGATTTAATTACCCTCGTACTATGATTATAGCAATAAGATATATACCCCTTTAAACTTCTCTGAATAGATAATAAAATATTTAGAAATAGTTATTAATTTTAATTTTCTTTTATATGAGTTAAAGATCATTATCTCCATGGGACAGTCTCAAATATGTAAATATCTTAAGTTAGGTTTTATATCATTTCATAACTTAAAAGAAGTCATGTAATTTACTTACTAGGAATACCATTCAAGAAATACATAGTTGTCCTTGGAGCTTCTTCTCACATTAATTTAGGTACAAAAGAATAATCTATCATGCTCCTAACCATATATATAAAGGTATGATTATATCTTTCAACAATCATATTCTACTGTAACACATCTGGTAAATCAGATACCTTATTTTTTTAAGAATCTACCAAAGAATTAGAATTATAATTGGGTTTATAATAAATATCATAAAATTCATCACCATTGTCAAATATGATGATCTTAACTTTTCTATCTAATTGTCTATAAACCTCATTTATGTACACTTCAAGAGTGTGAACGATCATAGACTTTACATGAATTAGATATATATAATAATATCTCAACAAGTTATCTATATGGTGATAAAATGTCTCTCTCTAATGAGACGAAAGCATAGAGTGACCCACAGATATAAGCATAATCTCAAAGAGTTTATAAAACTAGATTTTTTTTAATATTTAATTGTAAACCATTATAAACTTAAGATTCATATTAATTATGTATAGACTATTATACAGAATTTAAAGGTTAATTTTACTGAATCACAGTAAGTTTATAACCACTAAAAGAGAAATAATATTCTAATAATTTTAGGTAAAAAACCCAAATTCCTAGAATTATAAGAACAAAGCATGGATCCTCAAGATTTATCAAATTGAATCATGTAGGCAATAAATACAAACTAATATCGTTTTCACTTTAAGATGATTCCCTATAATGATGAATATCTCTTTCTCTTTTGGTTTTATCCTCCTTTGTTTTTCTTTTATTTGAATGAATATTTATTATTGGTAACATATGTTGAAGCATCAAATTAATCCACCAAGTACTAGAAAAATAATTTCTGTAATATTTGGCAAAAGGAGAAAAGTTATAAAAGGGTGGTTGGCCTTCGCCTATTGAAGGTGTTGAATCTCGTATTTTGATGATGAAACTGCTTGATATGTATTTATATTTTAATTTGCGTTTTGAATGACGCAGGATGCTTTGATCAGGATGAGACAATTAAAGCAGGAAGAATCATGTTGTGCCGGAGGAACATGTCAGAAGATTGGACGTCGGGCCAGTGGAACGGTCGACGTATCGACAGAAGGCTTCGTGCCGTGGATTCGGGCATCGGGCCAAGAAGAGCGGATATTGCGCCAAGGACATCGAAGTTGCGGAGTCAATTGGCCGATTGGGCAATAGGCCGCACGAGAGGACGATGCACCGAAGAATCGGACGAAGCGTCGAGTGACCAATGA
>LVTN01000885.1:80842-114005 GCA_001649415.1 Musa itinerans | reverse complement strand
TGAGCTCCTCAATATGTTGAGGGAGGCAGAGAGCACTATCAAGAAAGAGAAGCCAGTTCTCTATACTGGTGAGATCAAAAAGAAAAGGAAAGTTGAAAAGTCTTTGGGCGATTAGAGTGAGACTCGAGTAGAAACCATATGGGTCTGATAGCACCATGCCCGATATACGGTCTTTGGTATATTAGATTGATGATGGACTATAGGTACATGGTAACTGAGGACACACAGGTCCAATGGATTAAATTCTCCTATATCATTTGGGGATTGCGGTGTAGTAGCCTAGTATGTCCGTAGTCAATGAGTCAAGTGAATTATTATGAAGATAATAATTCATTGAGCCAGAAGGAGTTTTGATGGGTATGACTCACGGCCAGCTCAATATTGGGCTTAGAGGGTCACACACATATAGTAGGCGTTGCGATAAGTAGAGGTTCAAATATGAGATATCCGTCGAAACCCCTATCTTATTGGATATCCAATAAGCCTCTGAATTATTGGATCCTGTGGATGAGATCCAATAAGAGCAAATGAGAGATTATTGGATAGAGATACATTAATCTAAGAGGCTTGGGTAGTTGGATGGAGATCCAATACCCAATAGGACAGGATCTATTATGGTTAAGTTGATAGGGGACCTCTATAAATAGGAGGAAACTAATGGTTCATAGGCTAGAGCCTTTTTTGGTTACTTCTCCTATTCTCCTCCCCTTCTCCTCCTCAAATAGCAAGCTTGGAGTTTTAAGGAGCATCGTCACAGCCCTGTTGTGTGGATCACCGCTAGAGAGAAGGACACTAGACCTCCTTCACCCTCTCATAGAGATCTGTAAGAATTCAGGGATATACGATCTCCCTAGGTAGCACAATCTTTAATATACACATGGTTTTAAGTTTAATGATTTTTGCATACCAATCTTCGTACGACGACGAACACATATTTTGGGAAATTGGGGATTTTGTTTTTAATATTCTTCCGCTGTGCATATGATGTCGCCCCCAGATTTTCCTATAGTTACAAACTAGCTCCTTTATGAAATATTCGTGGGAATATTCCCAAAAGACTAGAAGATAGTTCAGGTCAGTTACAAATCAGCTAGCTTACAAAATATTCGTGGGAATATTCCCAGAAGACTAGAAAGCAATTCAAGTCAATTATGAATCGACTCCCCTATAGAATATTCATAGGAATATTCTCAAAAGACCATAAGACAATTCAAGTTAGTTATGAACCGGCTCCCCCATGGAATATTTGTAGGAATATTCCTAAAATATCTTGAGGTAGTTTAGGTCAGTTATACACTAACTCCCCTACAGAATATTCATGGGAATATTCTTAAAAGATTAGAAGATAATTCGGATCGATTACGAATCGACTCCCTTGTGGAATATTCGTAGGAATATTCCCAAAAGACCATAAGGCAATTTAGATTAGTTACGAACTAGCTCCCCTATGGAATATTCGTAAGAATATTCTAAGAAGATCAAAAGGCAATTCGGGATAGTTACAAACCACCATCTCTATAGGATCTTTATAAGATATTCTCTCCCTTGAGGTTATTATAAATATATGTCTTTAGCCCTAAACTAGGGGGAAAGAAAAAGGAGAAAAAAGATACAATTAAGGACCAACTTAAGCGTTAAAGGGATCGGCTCGGGAAACCCCTCTCGATCTCAATCTTTGTGTAGACATAGCTAGAGAAACCCCACTCTCCCCTGAGCGGCTCCTAGCATACAGATCAGGGCCACATCGTACTGACACTGACGTCAATGACATCTTTTCTTAGCAAAAGTGAAACATGATAAAGGTGAAACATGTTGATTGGATCATCTCTTCATTCTAGCCTTAGCAGCATTCTCCTGCACTAATCTTCTTAACATCTTTATTTACCCTCTTCTTCCTTTCCTTTCATTTGCTTCCTTTATTTTTCTACATTTATTATAAATTCATTCCTAATGAGCTAATACTTGGGCTAATATTTTGTTTTGTATCATAAATCATTTTTACAATACTTTTGATTAGAAGGTTTTAAGTACTTTTATCTTTTGATTGGAAACTTTTGAGTACTTTTGATTGGAAACTTTTGAGTAGGGCCTTCAGCGACCTTAAAACTTTTGTTTTATCTTTTGATTGCTTAATTCAAGTGAAACTTTTATCTTTTGATTAGAAACTTTTAAGTACTTTTGATTGGAAACTTTTGAGTAGAGCCTTCAGCGACCTTAATCTCTATCGTCGAAAGCACATTTGAGTTATAAGACTAATTGAGAACCCCTCCATGAGTGATACTAATTTCCATTGAACCTCTATGAAATTAACAAATCTAGGCATACTTATATCCTTACCATGGATCATTTGATATATGTTATAGTATTGCTTAGTCTCTATTATTGATAAGCTAAAAGTGGGTTGTGATTTTAGTAGAAAAATGATTTTATGTGAAATATTGATTTTTAATTCAAGTCAATTGCTTAATCATTAACATTAAGGATTGGGTGTATTTCGATCTCAGAGCTGAATGAAAAGCCGAGTTGGCCCCAAATACGCCCAACCCTCTTATTTGAGGACGAACCTGAATCAGGTCTAACTTAGATTGGGTTTGGTTGACCCAACTAGGGAGATTGGGTTTGGTTGACCCAACTAGGGAGATTGGGTTAGGCTCGACCTAATTGGGATCCAACCTCAAGCAAGGCAACTTACACCTAGTTAAGCCTAGGCTCGAGCCAAAACAGTAAACTCATATGAGCCCAAGACCCAACCAAGCAGCAAACTCGGTTCATGCTTGGTCAAAGTCTAGGTGTGGTCTAGGAGCAGCTTAGGATAGTCAAGATCGTTGTTTCAATCTGACCAATCATATTTTGCTCGGTCCAATTTGATTCAAGCCTTATTCAATCCAACTTACCCTAACACTTAAAGCCTTTTTATTACTCTTAAACCTGAAGTAGCCTAGACTCAATTGGTTAATGAGAGGCCTAAATGTTTACTAGTTTTGCATGTTAGTGCCAATATCAGATGGTTGAGACCATTTTCTTTCCATTTTGGTGTATTTCTTGTATCAAAATGAAACATGATAAAGGTGAAACATGTTAATTGGATCATCTCTTCTTTCCAGCCTTGGTAGCATTCCCCTGCCTTCATCTTCTAAACACTTTTTTTTGCCCTCTTCATCCTTTCATTTGTTTGCTTCCTTCGTTTCTCTACCTTTATTATAACTCTATTCCTAATGAGTTGATACTTGGGCTCATAATTTGTTCTATATCATAAATCATCTTCATAATATTTTTAATTTGAAACTTTTAGTTCTTTGATATTTTGATTGAGAACTTATGAATTTTTTTATTTTCTAAATAGA
Source organism: Musa itinerans (assembly GCA_001649415.1). Classification (NCBI taxonomy): domain Eukaryota; kingdom Viridiplantae; phylum Streptophyta; class Magnoliopsida; order Zingiberales; family Musaceae; genus Musa; species Musa itinerans. The sequence continues at coordinate 110,661 of LVTN01000885.1, read as the reverse complement.
TAACAAATGTTTGAGGTTGAGTAGGGCCTTCACAACTCTTATCTCTAGCATGAAAGCATGTGGCAACTATAAGACCAATAGTGAAGCTCTCCATGAGCTTTCCCTTTGACCTCTATAAAACCATAAAATCTAGGTTTACTTATATTCTTCCTTTCCTTTATTTTCTTCCTTCATTTCTATACTTTTATTGTAAGTCCAATCCTAATGAGTTGATCCTTAGGCTTATATTTAATTTTATATCATAAATCATCTTCATAATACTTTTGATTAAAATATCTTTGATTTTTTTATATTTTAAATAGTTAATAAATTTTTGTCATCGAGTAAGACCTTCAGTGACCCTAATCTCTAGCACATAAGCATATGGTAGTGATAAAACCTATTGCAACGCCTTCCATGAGCAAACCTCCTTTCCTTTTGTCCTTTATGAAACCATCAAATCCATATTTACTTATATTACCACTATAGATTATTAGATATCTAACGCAATATTACCTAGTCTCTATTATTGATGTGCTGAAATTGGGTTATTATTTTGATGGACAAATAACGTTATGAAAAATATATGCTTTGGTTTCATGAATGCAGAGTTGGGCCAACCTCAAATAGGTTGAACCCTCTTGTTTGAAAAGTGACCTGAATCGAATCTAATTTCGATCAGGTTTGGTTGACCCAACTAGGGAGATTGAGTCACACTAGACCTGATTGGGATTCAGGCTTGAGCAAGGTAAATGAGACCTAGTTGAGCCTAGGATTGAGCCAAGCAGTGAACCCATATAAGTTCAGGCCCAAACCATATGGGGAACCCAATTGAGCACATGTTGGAGTCCAAGCATGGTCCAGGAATAGTCCAAGGTGGTCCAAATCATCATTTCAGGCTAGACTGAGCCTAATTATGTTAGTCCAATTTGATGCCTTATCCAATTTGACTAGATCCTACTTTTAAACCTATAGCAGCCTAAACATGATTGGTTAATGAGTGAGCTAAATGTTTATTGGTTTTTCATGTCATTATCAAATTACTGAGATCGAGTAAGGCCTTCAAAGTCCTTGATCTCTAGTACATAAGCATATGGTAGCTAAAAGACTGATTGTGAAGCGCGTCCGTGAGACTCTCATTTTCCTTTGATCACTATAAACTACCAAATCTAGGTTTATTTATCACTACAATTGATCATTAAATATCCGATGCAGTGTTACCTAGTCTATATTATTGATCAGCTGAAAGTGGATTGTGATTTTAGTAGAAAAATGATGTTATGTAAAATATCAATTTTTATTTTTAGTCAAAATGATGTTATGTAAAATATCAATTTTTATTTTTAATCAAATGCTTGGGTCATTAATGTTATAGATTAGGTACATTCTGGTCTTAAACCTGAATAAAGAGTTGCGCTAGTTCAAAACAAGCCTAACCCTCTTATTTGAGGGGGGACTCGAATCGTTTCCAACTCAAGTAGGGTTCGATTGACTAGACTAAGGAGATTAGGTCAAGTTGATTTGAATCCAGGCCCTAGCAAAGCGATCTGGACCCAATTGAGCCTAAGCTCAAGCCATGCGATGAACCAATATGAGTCCATGCCCCAACTAGGTAGTGAACCTAGTTGAGCTTAAGTCAAAGTCCAGGAGTAGTCCAAGGTGGTCTGGATAATCATTTCAACTGGACTAAGCCTAATTAGGTCAGTTCTTCAAGCCTTGTCCAATCTAACTAGGTCTTACTCTTAATTCTAAAGCCTTTTATGACTCTTAAAATTTAAATAGGCTTGACTAGATTGGTTAATGAGTGGCCTAAATATTTATTGGTTTAGTTTGTTAGCATCAGATGGTCGAGGCTATTTTCTTTACATTCAAATATTTTACCTACATCAAAGCGAAACATAATAAAGGTAGATCATGGACCATCTCCTTATTCTAGCCTTGCAACATTCTCCCACCTTTTCTTTACCCTATTCTTCCTTTCATTTTATTTGCTTCATTCATTTATCTACTTTTATTGTAAGTCCATTCCAAATGGGCCGATACTTGGACTTATATTTTATTTTGTATCATAAATCATCATAATACTTTTGATTATAATCATTTGAGTTCTTCAATCTTTTTACTAAAAACATCTAAGTTTTTGACTTTTATACGGTTAACAAATTTTCAAGGTCTAGAAGGGCATTCAAGAATCCTAATATCTAACATGGAAGCACATGATAGGTATAAAATAGATTGTGAATCCCTCCTTGAGCAACCCTCATTTCCCTTTAACTTGTGTGAAACAATCAAATCCATATTTACTTATATCGCTACCATGGATCATTAGATCTCTGATACAGTATTATCTAATCATCATTATTGCTAAGCTGAAAGTAAGTAATAACTTTGGTGGAAAAATTACATTATATGAAATATCAACTTTTTTTTTTTTTTCGAACGAAGAGTTGGATCAGCCCTAAACAAGCCCAACCCTCTTGTTTGAGGAGTTACTCAAATTAGATCCAATTTAGGTTAGGTTTGGTTAAACTGACTAGAGAGATTGAGGCAAGCTAAATTTATCCAAGCTCCGGCAAAGTGACCTAAACCCAATTGAGCTTAGGCTAATACTAAGCAGTAAACCCGTATGAGCATAGGCCCTAACCAAATAGCAAATCCAATTGAGCCCAGGCCTGAGTCTAGGCATGATCCAGTAGTAGTTCAAGGTGGTCTAGATGGTTGTTCCAGTTAGACTAAGCCTAATTAGGTTGATCTAGTTTAAGTTAAGCTTATCGACTTGGTCATCCTTCATCTTCTTATTATTTTTCTTTGCCCTCTTCTTCTTTTTCTTCATTTTCTTCCTTTATTTCTCTATCATTATTACAAGTCCATTCTTAGTGAGTTGATACTTGGGCTTTTTTTTTTTTCTGTATTGTAAATCATCTTTACAATACTTTTGGTTGGAAACTTTTTAATTCTTCAATCTTTTGATTAGAATCTTTTGTTTTTTTTTTATTTTTTAAACTATTAATGCATTTCCAAGGTTGAGTAGGGCCTTTAACAACCATGATCTTCAGCACAGAAGCCCGTAATAGCTATAAGACTAATTGTAAAGCCCTTCATGAGAGACCCTCATTTCTCTTTGACCTCCATGAAACCATCAAATCCAGGTTTACTTGTATTGCTATCATATATCATTAAATATCTATTGTAGTATTACTTAATCTCTATTGTTGATAAGCTGAAAGTGGGTTATGCTTTTGGTGAAAAAATGATGTTATATGAAATTTCAGCTTTCATTTCGAGTTAGATGCTCATGCAATTGATGTTATGGATTGGATGCATTTCAATCTTAGACCCAAATGAAGAGTTAGGCTAGCCCGAATCCTCTTGTTTGAGGAGAGACTCCAATTGGGTCCACTTTAGATCAAGTTCGGTTGACTCGACTAGCGAGATCGGGTTAAGCTATACTTGATCTTGATCTAGGCCCCAAGCAAGGATACTCTGACCCATATGAGCCTAGGTTTAAGCTAAGCAGTAAACCCATATGAATCTAGGCCCTAGCAAAATAGTGAACCTTGTTGAGCCCAAGCCAAAGTTCATGATCCAAGAGCAATCCAAGGTGGTCTAGATCGTCATTTCAACTAGATCGATCCTAATTAGGTCAATCTAGTTCTTCAAGTCTTATCCAAACTAACTAGGTCTCACTCTTACATTTGAGGCCTTTTTATTACTCTTAAACTTGAACGTGGCTCAACCATATTAGTTAACAAGTGGCCTAAATGTTTATAAGTTTTGCCTGCGAACATCGGATGGTCAGGATCATTTTCTTTCCATTTTACCTACATCAAAAGAAAGCATGATAATGGTGAAACATGAACCATCTCTTCATTCTAACCTTGCCAATATTCTCCTGTCTTGTCTTCTTAGCAATTTTCGAGGTTAAGTAGGGCCTTCAGCAACCCTTGTATCTGGTAATAGAAGCACGTGATAGCTATAAGATCGGTTGCAATGTCCTTCATGAGCAATCCTCAATTTTCTTTGACCCCTATGAAATCATCGAATCTGGGTATACTTATATTCCTACCATGGATCATTAGATATATGATGTAATGTTACATAATCTCCATTAATAATGAGCTGACATTAAATTATGATTTTGATAAAAAAATTATATTATGAAAGATCATTTTTTTATTTTGAGTCAAATGCTTATGCTATTGACTTTGGTGTTATGCTTTAGTTTTTGTCCAGTATATTGAATTTAGTGACTTTATTGTTACCTTTTATGTCAAATTTATTCCTAAATAAGGTTTCGTCCAGTATATTGTAAAACTAATGTTTGAAATTTACTTTTATACTTATATGCGTTGCTTTGACTGATAGCAAATGCACACCTCCATATGTTTTGCTATTAAATTTGTAGTAAAGTTTTGCTTGGACCCCACATAGGATCTTGGCATGAAATAAGATGTTTAAGCAAATGATACTTCTTCGACATACCAAAGAAAGTTCAGTCGAAACCCAACAGCCAAATGTGTAGACACAAGATAGTTCGACCACTTGACTCATGTTTGCCAGTGAATTCATTACTCTATTCTTGCCAAATTTTGCAAGCGGAGGAATCAACCACAACAAAAATGATAAGTTTACCAAATTTACCTTGAACATATATAGAGATGCACGTTCACTATTAATTGATACCTTAATAAAATACATTTATGAAAGAAACCAAAGATAATTACTGCTGCTAAACATCATATTAATTTCTTTTCTTGTACTAACTGGTAGCTTCAAATGAAAACACGATGGTATCTTTATTTACCAAAGATATTAGTTAATTATAGATCATTGGTTATGTTACAATCAACTTTAGGAACTGAGTTCTATCTAAATCATCTTGGTTTAGTTGCGTTGGGAATTACTTCTCCAAGTGTTTATGTTGTACATACTGCAAAAACAACATTTCTATCCTCTCTCTCCTGTTTCTAAAAGATGTTCGTTTTAGATCTTCATTTGGTTGATTACTTGAGTTTTAAGGTGACAAAAGAGAGATGGGAAAAATGATATAAAAGAACTCTACAGACGACGACAAGAGGTGCTTTAGTCCATAAAAGTGAGATTTACAACGTCCAAATTGATAAACCTCATCAAACAGATTTTAAATGTTTGAAATGAGGTGATTAACAGATTAATAATACTGATTAGATTTTGAAGAAATTAGATAGGTAAGAAGATGGAACAGGAAGTATTCTTTCCATTGGGCACAACATGCAATTTCTTAGAGCCTTTATTCAACTAAGCAGTTAAGACTTTCTCAACCCATTTCATACCCAACACACAATATCCAGAAACGAAAAAACTCTAAGTTCAGTGTGTTACTATCTTTGTGATAAATTGTAGCCTGATAATAATTGTTCCTAGTAATTTTTTGTTGGAAAAGATAAATGACAAAGGCTGAATTCGATCCTAGCATATTGTTTATATAAGTATAAATAATTGCTCATCTTTTAGCATTAATTGTTGCTTGATAAACTATTTCTTCCTGATATATTGTTTATAAATCATTGCTCATCTTTCTGCATTAATTGTTGCCTGATAAGTCATTTCTTCCTAGCATATTGTTCAAGTATAAATCATGCTCATCTTGCTACATAAATTGTCTCCTGATAAACTATTTCTTCCTAGCATATTGTTCATGTAAGTATAAATCATTGCTCATCTTTTAGCATTAATTGTTGCTTGATCAGCTATTTCTTACTAGAATATTGTTCATGTAAGTATAAATCATTGCTCATCTTTTTGCTTTAATTGTTGTTTAATAAGCTAATTCTTCTAAGCATTTCTTTTTCTTTTGTCGAGGATAAAAGGTGAAGACAGGATTAGATCCTGACATATTGTTCATGGAAGTATAAATCATTGCTAATCTTTTTAGCATTAATTGTTGCCTGATAAGCTATTTCTTCCTAACATATTGTTCATTTAAGCATAAATCATTGCTCATCTTTCTGCATTAATTGTTACCTGATTAGCTATTTCTTCCTGGCATATTGCTGCCATGACATACGTGTAATTTGTTTCCTTTTCTACAATAACCAGCTTATTAGAGATCCTGTAATTTCTTGATAGGAATTTTATATAAACAGGAGTAGCAACCACAAAATATGATTCAAAAATCTAAAATGGAAGCACAGTCGGCCCTTCTTCTTTTTTTGGCCCTAAGTGTTTTTGTGTGGAGTCATGCAGCGGAAGATAATACTAGGGATCTATCCGTAGAAGACGACAGAGAGTTAGAGAGGGAACTCAAAACCCTTAACAAGCCTTTTGTGAAATCTTTCCAGGTTAGTGAAGAGGTGATTTTAATCTGCTTATAACCCACACAAATGATGAGCTTTAGGTTTTGGATAACAAAATAATGTGCTTTTCGGAAACTGCATGCATCTTCATTTTCGCTGTAGATTAATTTTTGTAGAAAGATAGGAGCTGATATAATTATATTCTTTTGTAAGTAGGACAAGTACGGGATTACTTATGATTGCGTGGATATCTATAAGCAACCCGCTTTTGATCATCCTTTGCTTAAAAATCACACACTTCAGGTAATATATCATCTTTTTCCAGCTTTTGATGTCTATCTTCTTTTTCTTTTTTCTGCATGGAACACTTTTACTAATTTTATTGCATGAAAGTGCATCAGGAATCCATTATTCCTTCTTCTTGAGGTTATTTATTATCCATTTACACTGGAATTGATGATCTTGTATCAAATTTATTTTCCTTATATATATATATATATATATATATATATATATATATACATATTAGAGTGAAACCTAGCATAAATATCATACATTAGCTTTTTTTATTTTAAATTAAGGCAATAGATAATTTTTGCTTTATGTAGAAAGGCATTAACCTTCTTAGAACTGTAGAGGTTTTTTTTTCTCAGAATTTTGTCTTATATATTAAGTTAACAATTAGTCATATAAAAAACTGGTAACGATATGTATCGTAAGGCTTATACTGCTAAAGACATTAATTATATCCAATGCATTTCCTTGTTGTACATTCATTATTTGTTATACCTTAACTTTCTTGTTGTAATGGTTAATGCACAGAGAAACAAATTGTATGTTCACCCAGCTTTCCATTTGAACCTTGATAACAATATCTTCATTTCATCAATCAAATCAATTACTATTTTCATTGGTTTCATTTATGATAATAAAATAGATTATGTTACCTTTTCTTTAATTCGGAAGGCGTATCCTTCATACCCTCTTTGTTCATGAATAATTAAGTATGCTAATGTTGACAGTTTCCAAAACGCAATCTCAACATAAACAAGACATCAACGCAACAGAAGTTTCCAAAACGATGTCCAACAGGAACTGTTCTTATCAGACGGACAACTAAGGAAGATTTAGTAAGAGCAAAGAAGTATGTACAATATATACAATCACGTATGCAACCAATTCAACTACCAATCTTAAATGCCGTCTCCAAAAGTCATGTAAGATATACTTTATCATGATCGCTTTCAGTAGCATTTTATTTTGTAATATTGTTTATTCTTATACATATATACCAAAGAGAAAGAAAAATTGTATTATCTTGTAGAATGAGTACACGTCGTGCCTTGCAGATCTGAGCAAATCAAAATATTAAGATCAATTGGCCACTCCTTCCCGATTCTATCTATTATATTGAGTCTAGCAAAAATTGCTAATCAAACTGCAGATTGTTTTCCTTCCCTAATTTTATGGATGGTTATATAATCCTAAGAGTTGCAATAGTTTTATTGTATAGTGTATACCTTGGCATTCACATCAGCACATGCTTGCATGTCTATATGACAGAAATAGTTGTAAGACACCTAATGGGATTAAAATCTCTCAATTCATTCAAATCTTAAGGTACTCTTCAATCACAAGAAGATAAAAGAAGAAAAATAGATGAGAAGAATAGAAATAGAATTCACATTCTACTTGGGGGATTCACTGGACCATTTTTAAGCGGTCCAAAACTGTTCCTTATTTTCTTAGATATTAGATATGATCATGTTAGTCTTCTCAAGTTGTATGTATGTATCACGGTATCATCGCTTTGATGCAGTACGCTACTGTGGAAATTCACGCTGGCGAGGGACCAAAGTTTTATGGCATTGGCGCTTCTTTTTATGCTTACCAGCTCTATATTTCACTTTTCCAAGGAACCGCAAGCCGCATCATCCTTACCAAGGGAGAAAGAGGCCCCAAAAAATATTTAAACGCAGTGGAAGCTGGATGGCATGTAACTACTGATTGTCTTCTTGTAAAGTTGCAGATAAACGTAATGGAATGTTCTTCACTGACACACTTACATTATTGGATCTCTAGATTGATGATCAATTGGAGGCGGACGATTATCCTCATTTCTTCATATATTGGACTGTTAGTGTCGTGAATTCTTTCTTTTTTTTATTTTGATATTTCTTAGTCGACTAAGACTATTTAATCTTGTGTTGTTAGTCAGATGGTTTTCAGAAGACTGGTTGTCAAAACATGATTTGCAAGGGGTTTGTCCAAACCAGCACTCGAATGACCCCCGGCATGGTCCTTGACAATTTAGTGGAATTGGCATTATCTATCTACAGGGTATACAAAGTTTATTCCTTTTCATCTGTATTGCAGATATTTCATTTGCCCTTCTATTCTTCTTTTTTTAATGAGATTTAGTAATAGATTCATTTACACATCATGTTTCGCTATCTTAGTATTCAGGAACACAGCTTAGTTATTTTTGTTTGCTTTTTGGTTTCATTCTATCTAGGATAAGTTCACTTCAAACTGGATGTTGTACAACGATAATGAACATATTGGGTATTGGCCGAAGGAAATCTTCAACAACATGGAAGACTGTTCACAGGTGCAAATCGGGGGAAATGTCTACTCGCAAATTAATTTACCAAGTCCGCCCATGGGCAATGGTGTGCTCAACCAAGCAAAATTCGAGAAGGTTTTCATGATAGATGGAGATGGTTCTAAAAGCAAGGTACCTGTTGACAAAATTACTACGTATAATGATCTTGGTGAAGATTACTATGGCGTTTCACCAAACTTTGAGAATGATATGTTGTATTATGGTGGGCCTGGAGGTTGGACGGGAATTTAGAGAACTTAGTAACTTGAACGATGAAGAATAGAATTGATATAAATTGTTTAATATGAATGATTGGGTAAAATGTTCTTTTGCTTTTGCTAAAAAGTATACTGTTTATCTGATTTTACATCATGAGTTGTAGAATTCAATTCTTTGCCATTGAAGTCTCTCTAAATCTCACATAACCTTTTTGAACATTAGCTTTCAGTAAAAATTTGTATTGTATATATGTCAAATAAAAAAGGATTTGCATTTCTACAACAATATAATATGTTTTTTAATGTATAAAATATTAAAATTAAATTTATTAATATATTATAAAGAGGTTCTTTGTATTAAGAGAAGAAACACATTAAATATACCAAATTGACTATTTATTCTTGAAAGAGTCTCTTGAAAAAGAGTTATTCATATTAAATATAATTAATATAATGTATCTACGAGGACTATATAAACCTCATATGCTAGGTCATGAAACACATATAGTTTTTAAAGTTATAAAAATTTTTAAGTAAAACATAAAATATTTTGTCTTATCCTACTCTTCCTTTGTGTGATATCTTTATCTCTTCTTCTTATCCAGTTCAACATTTGGTATCGGAGCTCAAGTTAAACTATGGCCTCTTCCCTAGGCACTATCCAACTTTAGATCTCTCGATTGATAAAAAAAAATTATGACATATAGTGCATCCAAATGAAGATTCTTCTAAGCTTCCTAGATATATAAGAGTTTGTAGAAGTTGGATTTATTAAACCAAGTTCCGTAGAAGAAAAGGCAATGAATGCAGAAGTAGAGATAGAAGGAAGAAGGACAAAAAAACTTTGTTCACAATCTACTAAGAACTTAGTGATACAATGTTTAAAATCATTACTCTTTCAAATACTTCAAAAGAGGCTTGGGAATTCTTTCAAAAAATATTTGGCGGTATGGATAAGGTAAAAAAGCTTCATCTACAAGTTTTACGAGTTGAGTTTGAAAAATTATAGCAATGTACTTCTAAATCTATTTAAGAGGACTTCTCAAAAGTCATTTCTATTATTTATCAAATGAGATGAAATGGTGAACAAATAAGTGGTCAAAGAGTAATAGAAAAAATACTTACATATCTAGATCCAATGTTTAACTTTATTACTATAGCAATTGAAGAGTCTAAAGATTTTATTCAAATGTTTTTAGAATAATTAATGGGTTCTCTTCAAGTTCATGAACAAAGGCTTAAAAATAGGAAAAAAAAATTCTATAGAGCAGGTACCAGAAACCAAGCTTACTCTTGAAAACAAAGGTAAATCAAAATCTCAAAGAGGAAGAGGGCATGGATAAAGAAGAAGAGGTGGCAAAAATCAGACTAATTAAGAATCTCAAAACAATAAAGGTGATGGAAAAAATTCTAACCAAAAAGGTCAAGGTTATGATCAAGAGCATGGCCAAAGCTATGGAAGTGGCAGAAATTCTAAAATGTTTGAAATACAATGCTATGTTTGCAGAAGGTATGGATGCTACTCCTTTGAATATTATTATAATCCTAATCATCAAGGTGATAAGATAAATTTTATTAAAAAATAAGAAAAAAATGAAAATCAAGTTTTGCTAAGAACTTATGATAATTTGAAAGAAAATCAGTCCATGTTATGGTAACTAAATATAGGAGCTTCAAATCATATATGAGGCATCAAAGAACTATTTCTGGAAATGGATACAAGTTATTTCAACAACATTATATTTAGTGATCTATCTTAAAGACTAGTAAGAGACAAAGGTAAAATTTTTCTTAGACTTAATAATGATAAAGAATTATGCATTCCAAATATTTATTATATTCTTGATATGAAAAATAATATTCTAAGCTTGGGGTAATTACTCAAAAAAGGTTATGATATCAAGATGAAAGATATGGCTCTTTCATTTCATGATAAAAATAAAATATTAATCTTACATGTGAAAATGGTAAAGAACAGAATGTTTCCTTTACATTTATATATTTTTAATCAGTTAAATTATTTTAAAACTATTATTGAGGATATTTCTATAATATGACATCTGATATACTTAAATTTTGAGGTTTTAAAACTTCTAGAGAAGTTTAATATAGTGATAGGAATGCCAAGAATTGATTGCCCATCAAAGTTATGTAAAGTATATGTCATGAGCAAGCAAGAAAGAAAGCCATTCAAATTAAGAAGGACAAAAAGAGCATGACATCAACTAGATCTGATGCACTCAGATGTTTGTAGCTCTATCAGTCTAATATCACTTAAAGGAAGCAAGTATTATCTTACTTTCACTGATGATCATAATAGCAAAATTTGGATTTACATGTTAAAGGAAAAGAAAAAAGTTTCGAGCAAATTCAAAGAATTTAAGAATTTGGTTGAAAGACAAAGTAGGTGTAAGATTAAATGTTTAACAACAAATAAAGGTGATGAATAAATATCAAATGAATTTGAAAGTTTTTATAAAAATAATAAAATTTTACATCAATTCACTATGTCGTACACACCTCAACAAAATAGTATATCAAAAATAAAAAATAAGACTATACTTAATATGGTCCAATACATGTTAAAGGAAAGAAAAATTCCTAAATAATTTTAGAGAGATACTATTGCTTATGTAGTTTATTTACTTAATAGGTTTCCAATAAAGTGAATTGGTAATGTTATACCACGAAGAAGTATTCATACTAGTTACTCGATTAGATACAGTGAGATTACTTATTTCCCTAGCAGCTTAAATGAAATAAATATTTTTATAAATAGATGTCAAATCAGTATTTTTTAATAGACTTTTTGAAGAATATGTATTTGTTCAACAATCCTCCAGTTTTATTATTCATAAACAATAAGATAAGGTTTACAAATTAAAAATAGCTCTTTATGAGCTTAAATAAGCCTCACGAGCATGAAATTCTTGGATAGATACTTATTTTATTTAAAATAGTTTTTCTAAATATCTATATGAACATGTTCTTTATATGAAATTTAACTCTGATGGAGATATCTTATATGTATAGCTGTATGTAAATAATTTACTTTTTAAAGATATTATTATCTCAATGATTAAATATTTTAGATACTTTGTGAAGAAGAACTTTGAGATAGCTTAATGACTTATTTCCTTATTATTGAAGTTATACATAATAATGAAGGAATTTTCATCTCATAAGAAAATTGTACGAAGAAGATTCCAAAAAAGTTTTCTATGGAAGATTATCACCCTATCTATATACTTGTGGAATATAACACCAAGTTGACTAAGGAAGGTAAAGGTAAATTAATTAATCTAACTTATTATAAAAGTCTAGTTGGATGCTTAAGATATTTGACATGCACTCGACCTAAAATACTATTTGAAGTTGGTTTAATAAGTAGATATATGGAAGCTCCTAAAATATCTTATTTAAAGGTCGCTAAAAGAATTTTATGATATATTAAATAGACAATTGAGTATAAAATGTTCTATTCATCATATGAAAGGTTGGAGCTTATTGAATATAGTAATAGTGATTAGGTTGGAAGCTATGATGATCAAAAGAGTATAATCGGATTTGTATTTTATTTTAGTGAAACTATATTTACATGATTTTTAAGAAATTAATATATCATTACTCTACTAAGTTATGAAGCAGAATATATAGTAGCATCTTTTTATGTTTGTCATGCAATATGACTAAGAAGATTACTCTAGAAACTTTATATGCCATAGGAGAAGTCAACTAAAATTTATGTTAATAACAAATCAACTATTGCCTTAACCAAAAATCAAGTCTACTATAAAAAACGAAGCATATCGATATAAGATTTTATTTTATAAGAGATCATCTCAAAAATAAAAAAAGTGAAGTTACTTCATGTCAAGAAAAACGAACAAGTGATTGATATACTTATAAAATCTCTCAAATTTAAAATATTCTAACATCGTTGAAAATAAAACTTAATATATTAAATGAAACAAGTTTAAGGGAGGGGGAATATTGAAATTAAATTTGTTAAAATATCCTAAAGATGTTCATTGTATCAAGAGGAAAAACACATTAAATACCTATAGAAGGTCAAACCAAATTGACTATTGATTTTTAAAAGAGTCTCATAGAAAAAAATAATTTATATTATATATAAATAATATAATATATTTATGTGTACTATATTAGCCCCATATGTTAGGTTATAAAACAAATGAAGTTTTTAAAGTTATAAAGAGTTTTGAATGAAATATAGAATATTTTATCTTATCTTATTCTTTATTTGTGGGAATGAAATAAGTTATGAAGATTTTTTTTTTTTTTTTGAATTTCTTCATATCCACCCGTTCAACATAAAGTCTCTTAAAAGATGTACAACACAGCTGTTTGCTTTCTCTGTTTTCTTTCCTTTCTATTACTTTCAGTTTGTTTTATACTTAGTTTGAGATACCATATAGGGTGGTCTAACTACTAGGCCTAAAAATGTGACAATTCAAATTGATGAGGTTGTCACAAAATTGTCCACAATCATCTTCTTTGTTGAACTAGTTGATGAACCCTAGTTTCTTATATTGCATGAGCACTGAGTTAATTCTATGAGATCATCAAACTGCTTTAAGTATATAAAACTTATTAGTAACAAGAAGAACAAGCAAGACTACATGATTAGGCTTCTTGATATCCATGTTAGCATGGTATCATCAGCAAGAGCTATAAGCCATCCGCCACATCAGATTCGTCAACTATGTCGAGTTGCATAGCACAAGTGCCTTTTAGTTAGTACCCATAGAAGCTGTGCCTTTGAGGCAAGATCTCATCCAAGGGGATCCCCTCACCCACACTGGAGTAGCCCTTTCTGTGTCTACCATTATTGCTGTTGTCCACCCGAGCCTTGAACACAGCACAGATAGGTCTGTGATCAGAGAATCTCGACTCTCCTCTTATGTACTGAAGCTGTTCTATGCCATTGCCATACCATAGTATCCTATCACACCTATGTCACAAAGATTAACTATCTTAGAATAACTGGTCTTGTTCTCGCATCAAAAGATGGTTATTAGTTATTACCATGCTGGTGTTCTGCCCTTCCTTTTAGATTTGCTCATCTCCCCGGCATATGCATCGAAGTTGTGCCAGTACTTGTATGTAGGAGCGAATATGATTTTGCCTTCCTTCCACCCATCGAAACTTTTTGTTTATTCTTATCTAAAATATTTTGTTTTATTATTATATCTCATAAATATTTATTTATTATATTTTTATGTTTACTTTTTTTCTATATATGTAAACAACACAACCAAATAATTTGAAGTGACTTTTCCAACCATACTTCATATGGTGTTTTTCATTATACTATCTTGATATGAAAGCAATTTGACAAATATACTAGTGTACCTATAACTTCTATCCAAAACGTTCTTGGTACTACCTTTTCTTTAAGCGTACACCTAGTAGTTTCGTCCATAATTTGGTTTTTCCACTCTGCGACTCCATTTTACTGGGGTTGTAGCTTACAATTAAGTTCATGAATGATTGCATTCTTATAAAAAACAAAAAAAATCTTTGGAAGTGAATGCAACCCCTCTATTAGTATTCAAAATTTTAATAAAATAATTATTTTATTTTTAAATATATTTTAAATTTTTTGAAGAATGCTTTTTTTAAAAGAAATGTACCCACATCATCCTTTTTTTTTGGTAAGTTTTTTTTTTTTTGGTAAGTATGTACCCACATCATCCTTGTGCAATTATATGCAAAAAAACTTACCAAAAAAAAAAACTTACCAAAAAAAAAGGATGATGTGGGTAAATTTCTTAAAAAAAAAGCATTCTTCAAAAATTTTAAAATATATTTAAAAATAAAATAATTGTTTTATTAAAATTCGATGCATATGCCGGGGAGATGTAACATAACCTAAATAGGTCCATAGATATTTGTATACACAAGTTTCAATCATTTTCTAGTTCTTAAAGAATAACCCGCTTGAAAAAAAAATTTGTGTTATTTTTCAAAATAACAAGATTCACAAATAATATATTTATACTTAATTTTAATTAAATCAATTATCATATTCTTCTTATTTAATAGTTCTAGTCCACCAAATTAAGATGATCATATCTTTTATACCATAATGTTGATTCATTAATATAGTAGCAACGAATGAATATAAGGAGAAATCTAAAAATAACAAAAGAAATATTTTATTGTTTTGTCATCCTTATAATTACTGTTATTTATTATTTTTATCATAAATCACATATTTTTTATCAAAAAAATAACATAATATCCTTTTCTCTCTGTTGCCCTATACTAATGTGATTTCATTTTAAATCAAGAATAAGCATTATATCATCAATAATTTTTTGACTATATTTGGTGTTCACAAAGTCATTTGTCATTTTTACTATCGATCTTATCAAACCATCAAGTCTTTGAAATAATTTTTTGTCTCTTGTCATATAATTACTACATTAACTATCCTAAAACTAAACAAATCTAGTTCTTCATTAGATGCCATAAAGAAAATATTTTTTGCATCCTTTTTTTACTATTATTTTTTTCATGATAATTTATTTGATTTCTGTTATAATAATCTTTCAAAATGATCATATTTTTTATAATGAGAGCAAAGAGGAACATTTAGATTTTTATTTTTGTATGGTTTGGCAGACCCGATTTTAACGGGTCTAACCACTTTATATTTAGGAGAATCTTGATTGAAGGTTCTCTTGCTTTAGGGTAAGGATTCACTGGCATCGAGTCTCATGGGTCTATTTGTTAGATAAAGTTTTCCTTTTAGGAAGGGTGACTAACATTAAATTGCATTGCGTTGACTTCCATGGATCACTTCTTAACTCTCCAAATCGTAAGCTAGTGGGGAACTCTACTATCATGTAGTATGTTTGACACAATGGCTTGTATGCAATTGAATGTAGATTGGCCAATGATTGTATTGTAAGCCGATGGGATGTCAACCATCAAGAATTTGATCTTCATGATTTTTGAATAATTGTTAGATCCAAAAGTTACTTAGAGGTCAAAAGTTCCCAATGGAGCAATAGAGTCTCTAGTGACGCCGGTGAGGGTAGTGGAGATTAACTATAGGTCTTTTGCTATCAGGCCTATCCTCTCGAATGTATCATAATACAAGACATCTACAGAGCTTCCTGTGTCTACCATGATCCTTTTACTGAAGCATTCATGATCATGAGGAAAAATCATAAGTGCATCATTGTACTCAGGATGTGCTCCACTTCTTCCCCCCTAATCATGATTGGTTAGTGCTGGCTAATTGGGGTTTTTTTACTTGTTGCTATCATGCATATGAGTTCCAAGCAAATGAGCTAATGCTCATAGTAGGCCTATCGACAATCATGTCAACTTATCATTTGATGGGTCCTTGAGGTTTTGACGAAGGTTCATGGACCCTAAGTGTTAGGATCAAGAGCGACACTAAGAGGGGGGGGGTGAATTAGTGTAGTGAAAAAATTATGTCGATTTGAAAATCTTTATACGATGAAATTTGATTCCGACGAAAACCATTCCATTTTTCTTGAATGAGCAGAGAAAAGGGGATTGGATAGTTTGTAATGAAGTAAAGTTGAATGCGGTAAAGAGATTAAGCAATAAGGAATGAATATACCGGAATTTATAGTGGTTCAATCATTATGACCTCCATCCACTTCTGATTCCTCCTCCATTGAGGTCACCAGCGTCCACTAATGGTCTTCCTTCAATAGGTGAAGACCAATCACCTCTTTACAGTGCTTTCTCCTTTTCATTTATGAGATAACCCTTACAAGCCTCACACATCTTCTTGGATGATTACAAAGCTAAAGAGAGGGAGGAAGAGGACTCTTCTCACTTTTACAATACTTTTAACACCCCAACACTTAGAGTTTTTTTCACACTTTGATTGCACTTTGTTTTTGTTTCATACAGAAAATGGTGGGGTATTTATAGGCCCCAATGGCTTCAAAATTAGAGCTAAAAAGTGTCTCATTCCGGATTTTTGGGGTACTGATGGTACCACTGCCAGTACTGGGCGGTATAACTACTTGACACTCTGATACTGGGCGGTACCACTGCCCAGTTTGACGGTACCACTACTTGACAGAGTTTCGGATACTAAGCTCTGACGATACCACCACCTGGCAAGTAATAACTACCGATGGTACCACCACCCAAACTACTTGGCAGACAATTCCCTGGGCGGTTCCACCGCCCTAGTATGGCGGTGTCACTGCCAGAAAGGGTATAGCAACCTAGTTGGGCCTTGAATCCGGCCCAAACCAGTCCAATTACGGGCCCAATTGGCCCCTAATTGAGTTAGTGGGATTACCTCCCAAACCTAACCCTAAATATGTCTAACTTTGATTCTTAAGACATACACTAACCAAAACAAGTCCGGTTAGTTTAGGTCTCTTCCGGCGAGCTTCCGACGATCTTCCAACGAACTTCCGACGATCTCTCGGCAATATTCTAGTGGACTCCCGGCAAGCTCCTGGACTTCACAACGATATTCTTGGCAAGTTCTGACGAGCTTTTTTAGCAAGCTCCTAGACTTCTCAGTCAATTCCGGCAGAACTTTCGATGAACGTCCGGACTTTCGACGAACTCTCAAACTCCTAACGAAATCTTGATCTTGACTCCGACATTTCATTTTGCTTTATGTCTTGATTACTATCGTAGTTAATTCTGCACACTATTCTCAAAATATAAATTTGATCAAATAATTTACCAATTAATTTCATCATCAAAATCCGACATTCAACAATCTCCCCCTTTTTGATGATAACAATCAATTGATGTGGGAGTTAATCTTAACTCCTATCGATATGTCATACTTGAGAAAAGATATTCTTGAATTCAAGCATCAAACCGATAAGTTATATGCATTTAAACTTATCGACATACACATCATGATACCAATCATGATTTACCATCTCAAAATACGATATCATGTATTTATCATAATACAAATGATGTCAAGGCATGACATCTATTTTTAAGTCCAATGGTGATAGACAATCATCATTTGCAAGTATGATACGAATTTTAAATATGAAATTTAGCAAGATGATAATTCTCGATAAAAGATGACAATTCATCATTCCGAGGCATGATATCAATTGTAAATAGCTTGATAAATTCGATACCTCATCATGAAATCATGTATGATTTTAAGAATAAACAATTTCAAATATCCATGCCACATTACGATAGAAATCAATCATATGTTTTGATATTTTTCAAGTATTTACGATGTATTTGACAAAACTAGTCATATTTCAAGCATTCGCAATACATTCAAGCATTTATGATAAGATACATTTTACATATTATTTCAAACATTCATAATGCCAATTTATCATCAATTTGCCACATTTCTCCCCCTTTGTCATCAATAAAAAGGAGAACATTCAACAAGGCAAGTGTTTAAAAAGAACTATTCAAGTAAGTTCAACACCAACTTATCCAAGTTAACAAAAATGAAAAGTTAAGCAAAAACTTTGCATAATAACTACTTTTGGATAAGTTAATATTTTTTACTTTGGATGCGCAAAAGCTTTTTGGTTCTTCTTAAGATGTGCAAGTTTATTTCTTCTTTTGTCATAAAAATAAGAAGAAGAGGAAGAAGGGTAAAGAAGAAATTCATCAAGAACCAAATTTATGAAAGGATTTGAACCAAGTCAAATGAAAATAAATAAGTTTCATTGAATCAAGCTTCTAGTTCAACAAGGAGAAGGGATTCATAAAAAGGATCAAAATATTCATACGAAATCAAATCCCCATTCTTGCAAGTGATCATCACATACTAAAAATTCATAAAATTCTTCTTTTATGAGAAGAGTAAGGAAGAATTCATGGGAAAGGAGCATCATATGAAGGATAAAAAAATCCACGAATAAAACTTTATAAATCAAATCTGTTTCTCATTAAAAATTCACAAGAGTGAAATCCGTAAGAGATGTATTTGTCAATGAATTCCATGAGTGAATGGACTAAGTGTATCAAAAATTATTAAGTGATGGAGCAAGGGTATGAAACAAATTTGATACCAAGTAAATTAAAATTTCAAATTTTTGGAAGAAAAATAATATTCATGAAAGCTTTACTTACAAAAAAAATCGAGAAAGTCCAAAAAAGATATTCAACAAACTCATGCATTCGGATAATTTATCATCCCTAACTTTGTAAAATCACATAAGAATCAAGTTGCAAATACCAAAAGTCAAATCTTTTCTTTTTGTAACTATCACGAGAAAGAAAAATTGTTCTTGATTTAAAAAGAAAACTAAGAAATTCGAAGAATGTATCAAGAAATTTATGCATTCAAAAGATTTATCATATCCAATTCTTAGAGTGATGCAAGCCTTAAACCATCAACATAAAGTGCATCAGCACATGACGTCATAGAATATAAGAAGTATAGTATATCGAAGAGTACAACTCATCATGGTACTCTTTAGTCCCCTACTCCCTTTTATCAGCAAAAGGGAATACATAACCTATTCAGGTGGTGCTAAATCAAAATACCTAAATAAAGTATTCAGTTGCCAATGAATTTACTACGTCTTGGTTAAGATTTGATCTTGATGTAGTTTAATTCG
The DNA here is from genome assembly GCA_001649415.1 of Musa itinerans. Taxonomy (NCBI): domain Eukaryota; kingdom Viridiplantae; phylum Streptophyta; class Magnoliopsida; order Zingiberales; family Musaceae; genus Musa; species Musa itinerans. The sequence goes on along the minus strand of LVTN01000885.1, from coordinate 90,989 downwards.
ATCCAGTTGAGTCACTATTGGATCGACAGATGAGGAGGGTGCTTGCTCTGTCGAAGGTGCTGCCTCAAGGGGACTAGTAGAAGGAGAGTGACTTTCCCTATAGATAGGAGTTTCTAGTTCTGGTTCAAGTGGGGGAGGTTCAATCCTCCTAGGTAATCTAGTCCAAATTTCATTTCTTACTATGCATCTTAATCTTCTTTATAGGTTTCCATTGATGACATTGAATCGATCTAGTTTTAAGTTTTCTTCATTAGATAGAATAACTATGTTATGTGCACGCATTAGTCTAGTGATTAAACCACCATAAGGAAGCATCATATCTTTTGTTGATAGTTCAATCATGTTTTGTTTTATCAGATATCCAAAACGGTGTCGTGTCCTATCATAATCCAATACATTGTTCCTAATTCCATTTGACTAACTTCATCATGATAGTGTTATTTTGGAAATAGAATACTTATCACGATGTGAATTGTAGCAATTTTGTGCTAAAGGGTAGCAAATGTTCATAACTTTTTGGAACGATGGAAAGATTTGGGTTACCAAAGATAGTTCCTAATGTCTCAGAATACATAAGCCCAACTAATTCTTCATCCTATAGCCCTCTAAAGTAATAACCTCTTCTTTTCTTAGGAATTCCTATAAGGTTGCAAATTACACTACCCGTGATGGATATGTGATACCCTAAGAGATAAGTGGACACCCTATCATTTTCATCTACTTGTAAGTTGTTGTAAAACAATCGAATAAGTCTAGGATAAATGGGTTCACTTATTTGGAGGATTGGAAGAACATCTAAGTTGGCAAACCATTGAATTGGTTCTAAATTATGCAATTCTTCTAAATATAAGTCTAGGATAAATGGGTTCACTTATTTGGAGGATTGGAAGAATATCTAAGTTGGCAAACCATTGAATTGGTTTTAAATTATGCAATTCTTCTAAATCTATATATTTTCCCTTATGAATACTTCTAGATTCAAACGTTGGGAATTTAAGGGCATGTTGGGGGGAATCAAAGAGTGTGGAGTCATAGGTTTCATTTACTCTCCTCTTTCCTTTATCTATTGAGAATCTTCTAGATGTCATGATACTATACACATAATCAATGAGAGAACCACATATAAGAAGCAAGATCTATCAAAGAATTGAGAGAAAAGTTTTAAGAATTACCCTTGTAGTGATCTCTTGAAAAGTTGAGATTGATCCTTAGATTTGTAGAAGAAAAGGGTTTTCTTGGGTTTCTAGAGGAAGAGCAAGGAGAATGAGAGGTGGAGAAGGGTTTAGAGGTGTGGGGAAGAGGTCTAGGAAGGCTTGGGGGCAGTTCTACCACCGGCCCTAAAAGTCCTTTTATAGGGCAGAGTTGCAGGCGGTGCTATCGCCAACCGAGTTTTATAGTGGTTCGGTCGTCATGACCTACATCCACTCTCGATTCCTATTCCATCGAGGCCACCGGCATCCACTAACGATCTTCCTTCAATAGGTAAAGATCAACTATCCTTTTATACTCTTTCTCCTTTTCACGGGTTTACGAGACAACCCTTACAAGCCTCTCTTTCTTAGACCTCACTTCTCCCTTTAAACAAACTTCTAAATACTAGGAAGAAGTGATCCTAAATCTTAAGAGAGTTTTCTAATTTTTTCTCAAGTATTTTTTTCATTTTTCAACTCAATTTCATGCTCAATTCTTGCTACTCCATACAGGAATTGCTGGGGTATTTATAGGCTCCAATGGCTTCAAAATTGGAGCCAAAAAGTATCTTATCTCGGATTTTTGGGTACTGGTGGTACCACCGCCAGTACTGGGTGGTACCACCACCTGACACTTTGACACTAGGCGTTACTACCACCTAGTCTAGCGGTATCATCATTTGATAGAGTCTCGGATACTGAGCTCTAGTGGTACTATCGCCTAACATGGCGGTACCACCACCTAGTAGGTAATAACTGTCGGCAGTACCATCGCCTAGACCACCTGGGAGACTATTCCCTAGGCGGTTCCACCACCCCAATCTGGCGATGCCACCGCTAGACAGAGTCCAACAACTTGGTTGGGCCTTGAATCCAGCCTAAACCAGTCCAATTACGGGCCTAGTTGGCCCCTAACTGAGTTAGTGGGATTATCTCCCAAACCTAACCCTAATTACATGCTAACTATGATTCTTAAGGCATACACTAAGCAAAACAAGTCCAATTAGTTTAGGTTTCTTCTGGCGAGCTTCCGACAAACTTCCGACGATCTCTTAGTAATATTCTAGTGGACTCCCGGCAAGCTCTTAGACTTCATGACGATCTTCTTGGCAAGTTTTGACAAGCTTCTTTGGCAAGCTCCTATACTTCTCGGTCAATTTCGACAGAACTTCCGATGAATGTTCGGACTTCCGATGAACTCTTGAACTCCTAACAAAATCTCGATCTTGACTCCAATAATTCGTTTTGCTTTATGCCTTAATTGCTATCATAGTTAATCCTGCATACTTTTCTCAATATATAGATTTTATCAAATAATTTACCAATTAATTTCATCATCAAAATCCAAGATTCAACACTAAGAAGAAATTTATTAAGGTGTCCTCTCTGAATCAATTCTTTAATTTGCTCTTTTAGGGCATAATAGTCTTCTGTGTCATGTTCGTGATCTTAATGAAAGCGATAATATTTTGACACATCCCTCCTTTATGGTGGTACCCTCAAAGGACGAGGGGCACACAACAACCCCTTTTCCAAATTTGCATGAATGCTTCCATGCGAGAAGCATTAAGTGGCATGAAGTCTCACCGCGATGAAATCCAATCAATCCTTGATCTGTCATTCCAAGGCTTTTCATTAAAGTTTTGGCACTAGGCTTTTTCTTGCTTTGTCGGGTCTTTGGTGTAACCTTTCTCTTAAACAACAATTATCAATTCTGCAATAATGTGATGATTGGCCTTTTGTAATAACTCTGAAAAAGTCATTGGAGGTTGAGTAATGATTTTGTAAATGAACCTTGAGCGTTGGAACCCACTAATATATGCATTAATAAGAACAAAGGGAGTTGGGTCAACGACCAAATGAACTTTCTTGTTGAATCTCCTTGTGTAGCTCTCCAATTGCTCTTTTTTCTTTCTATTGAATGGCAAGCAAAGAAGTAATTGGCTTCTTTGGGAGTTTGTAGCCGACAAAATTGAGTTTGAATTCTTTTGCCAACTAACTGAAGGACGAAATCTCTGGAGGGAGTTTGGCGAACCACTCCCACACCACGCCTCTTAGCATTGTGGGGAAAGTTTGACATATGAGAAAGTCTATGGTCCCATAAAGTGTCATTTAGGAGTTGAACACAACAACGTGCTCCGAAGGGTTAGACTTTTTGTCATATAGGTCCAGAGCGGGCAACTGAAAACCTTGGGGAATCGGTTTGTCATTTATATACTTCATGAAAGGTGATTGTTATGATGACTCCACCTCTAGCTACTTCCCTTGTTTGATCTCCCTTTGAATGTCCTTGAGTTGATCACAAACTTCAACCAATATTTTGGGCTAATGGAGGAGAATATACATCTGGTTGCATTTGAGCTGGACGAGATTCAGCTGTAAGACTTGGAACTAGAATGGGTGGTGGAGTAGGAGCTAGTAATGGTAGGGTGAATGAGATAGGTGGTGCTTATTGGGTTAGCTGAGTGAAATGAAGAAGGCATAGGACTACAGTTTGGATTATTTCAATTAAAACCTGCACTTATTAAACTAGATTGCATAAGGTTTCGATAGGAACAATCATTGTTGTTGGGGTGGAGATGGTTAGTTGAAGACCAAATCCTAGAAAAGTCCTCGAAAAATGTTAAGGGTCTCTGACTTTAAGAGGTGGATTCAGACTGACCGACACCTCAAGTTGCCCCAAACTAGGGATCATTGATAATAGGGGGTTCAGTAAGGCCCATTCAAGTTCGGGTCCTCATGGTTCGACTAAGATGCCCCTATAAAGTTCTCTTAAGATATCTTGGTTGGCCCTCCTTCCAATGTCAAAATATTAGGGTAGTTTTTGGTTGTTTAAGCTGGAAGTTTATTCACATCCAACTCGGTTTCCTTTCCATGCTGATTTCAAGGTGAATTCCTCTGAGTATCATTCGAGTCGTGCAAAAACTATGTTGAGAAACTCATGACAATGTTCCTCTGAAGTTTAAGTTAGTTGATGAGTTGGATAAGTCAGACAATTGGTCTTAGAATGTTTAATGTGTCAAGACATACCTATACAAGTCCTCTTTTATAAGGATGCTTTGAACAATTTCATATGCTTATTGTTGAGTTCATACAATAACATGGGTTGTGGGACTCAATTATAACCACCATCAGCGTGCAAAGAATCCAAGGGTGTATAACTCTCCTCCATGCGACATTCATTTAGTGCGGCTAGTTGGCTTCACACTACAAGACAAGATGATCATGTGATATAGAGGAGTCGATGAATGATCGACTAGGTGGTTTTGCCATGTCGGTTACATGAGACCTACTAGTCAATCACATGGAACCTGCCTGTCGATCATATGGAGCTAATGTATATATATATATATATATATATATATATATATATATATATATAAACTAGTTGCTATTTGATTGTTGAAAGGGATGAATTTATTTTTTTATTATGAGATAACCAAAGTACCTTAGAAAATGTTTATGGCATTAGGAGGTGTGAACTGGGCATCTGGTCTCTCCAAGCTTCAAAGGATTAATCATTAGACTGTTGAGGCTTAAATGGTCAACCCAATAGCCCAGAACAATCGGTCAATGGGGTTTTGACCGTTTTCTTTTTTGAAATTTGGAACTGTTGGTTTGAATTGAAATTGGAAAAACCGGTTCAAAATAATCTCAAAAGCTAGCAACCAAAATTTTAGAGTTCCTATATTTTTTACCAGATGGGCAGTGTTAGGAGGGATATAAATTTAGATTTTCTAAGATTAATCTTCTTATTTGTATGACATTCATATTGATAAAAATATGTAGAATAGATCTATGAGATGGTAGTAGCTTCGCATGAAGCTGATAGCATTGAGAAGAGGGCTCACGAACAAGAAGATGACGGCGACATCGTGAAGCAACGGTGATGGCAGTAGCATTGTGAAAAGAGCTCGTGTTCGGGAGCACTAGTTGCTAATTTAGGGATTTTTCTTATTTTTAATGCTAAGTTGAACTGGGCTCATCACTATTTTAGATTTTTTATTTTTTATCGGACTTCTCGAAATAAGATGGTCTATGTACTGATCCATGCCTTGACCGATGTGTACCACTTGTTTCATATCATTTCAAGTGGTATGGAAAGTGCAATAGTTTTCTTTTAGTTTTGAAATCAATTTAGAAGTTTTGAAATCTAAATATTTTTTTTAGTTTAAAAGTAGGATTGACATAAATTAAGTAATTAACAAAGGGCAATGATATGAATAAAGATGTGGAAGATGTTGTAGGAAAGAGAACAGGGATAATGAACACACAGTCAAGCCGAACATAAGTTTTCACCAACCTTTATGGTTATTAGACCAAGTGAAAAGGGCCATTGCAACCAAGATCTATCAAGCCCATAGGAAACCAAATTACAATAAAATTATCATGCAAGAACTCATATGAAAAAATGAGTTTCTTTCTTTGTTCAATATGTAAATTAGATATAGGATGAAGTTGTCATTATTTGTTGTTTATGATTTCAACAAATGATACATAAAGCTTATTGATTTTTTTATTATAAGTTATTGCTAAAATAATAATTTTTTTGTCCCCATCTAAAATTTCTGTATCCTCTAGTTCCAATCTTAAATTTCTATTAATTTTAAAAATTATGGAAGTAAAAAAAGAGAATTTCCTGGTGAGTTGTTATTTGTTAGTATTTGTAAGTTTGTCCTGGATACCGTTGTACAAATATAATATATAAATTGAAATTTCTAAATTTTTGCTTCAAATATTATCAGTAGTACACATAGTTCTTTAATTATTATAATAAAAATATCATCTATAAGATCACTCTCTGAATCTGAGATCATCTTTGAGTTGTGATGCTCAAGTGGTAGATGAGAGACTAATCAAACTATTGTAAATCCGAATAAAATCACAAAATAGAAAAATTATTATTCATTTGAATAAGAGATAATACTATTTAATCATTCATTCACCTTAATGAAAGTACTATTATTAACTTTAGAACGTACATGAGTTATTAAATATTGACAAAAAAATCATAATACATTTTTATAAAAAAAATGCATATATTTTATAATTATTTTTGTATCAATTATAGGATCTTATGATTCTACAACTTGATTGAATGATTTGAGTTTATGATCCTCTTTATATTCCTAGGTAAGAAACACGAGATTATGTTCCTAGGTACTATATATTTGTACAAACTATGTTCCTAGGAAACCAATTGATAGTGTTTATGATTTGATTTGCGCTTTGAGTGACACAGGAAGCTTTGATCAAGGAGAGACAATTAAAGCAGGAAGAATCATGTTGGGCCGGAGAAAAATATATCAGAAGATTGGACGTTGAGTCGAATGATCGGTCGATGTATCGACAGAAGACTTCAGGCCATGGGTTCGGGCATCGGGCCAAGAAGAAGGAAAATTGCACTAAGGAAATCGGAGTTGCAGAGGTCAATTGGCCGATTGGGTAATAGGCCGTAAGAGAGGATGATGCACCGATGAACCAATGACATGTCGGACACCTATGAAGTCTCGGAGTCAAGAACGAGATTTCGTTGGGAGTTCGGGAGTTTGTCGGAAGTCCGAACATTCGTTAGAAGTTCTACCGGAATTGACCGAGAAGACCAGGAGCTTGCCAAAGAAGCTCGTCAGAACTCGCCAAGAAGATTATCGTGAAGTCCAAGAGCTTGTCGGGAGTCCGTTAGAACATTGCCGAGAGATCGTCGGAAGTTCGCCGGAAGCTTATCGGAAGAAACCTAGACTTACCAGACTTATTTAGCTTAGTGTATGTCTCAAAATTCATAGTTAGCACATAATTGGGTTGAAATTGGGCCAACTCAATTAGGGTCAATTGGGCCCAAGTTTGGGTTGAGTTGGGCCAAGTGAAAGGCCCAAACAATGACCTAACAAGTGGCACCATCGTGGCACAATCTCCGAGACTATGTCAAGCAGTGGTACCGCCCAATGGCAGGGTGTCAGGTCATGGTACTGCCTAGTGTCAATGTTGTAAGCGGTGGTACCACCCAACACAAGCGGTGGTACTGCCTGTTCCCCGAAAACCAAGGATGAGACATTTTTAGGCTCCAAGTTTAAATCCACTTGAGGCCTATAAATACCCCACTCATCCCTGGTTAACATACATAAGCACAAATAGTTTAAAAGTGAGAATATGCTATAGTAATCACATGAGAGATCCTAGTTAGGGAGGAGTGAGTGCTTGTAAAAGGTTGTCTCCTAAATATGTGAAAATGAGAAGAAGGGTGTAAAAGGGTAGTTGGTCTTCGCCCATTGAAGGAAGACCGTTAGTGGATGTTAGTGGCCTCGACGGAAGAGGAATCGAGAGGATATAGGTCACAATGACAGAACCACTATAAAATCAGTTTGCTGTTTACCTTTGCCTTTTTGCTATTTACTTTCTTTGCAATAACTTCACTCCCTCCTTACTCGGCTTTCACTATCCTTACAAACAAACACACTTTCAAGTTATCTTTTGAGATCATTTTTAATGTACAAAGAATTTTAAACCAATGTTTTAATCCGCTGCACTAATCCCCCCCCCCCCCCCCCCCTCTTAGTGCCAACTCATTCCTAATAGTTGGTATCAGAGCCATGTTATTTCTCGTTTAGTTTAACATCCAAGAGAAATGACTCTTTTCGGGTTTCAAGAGGGCCTTTCTATTGTTCATCCTCCTATGTTGAATGGGACGGACTACATATATTGGAAAACTCGAATGAGAGTTTTCTTGCTTTCTTTGGATTTAAATTTATGGAATATTGTCGAAAGCGGTTTTCAAAAGTTTTCTACTCCAATGAACGAATGGAAGGATTTGAAGAAAACTTTATTTTCAAATGCTAGAGCTATGAATGCTCTATTTTGCGTCTTAGACAAAAATGAATTTAATTGGGTTTCTACTTGCGAAACGGCTTTCGATATTTGGCATACTCTTGAAATCACACACGAAGGCACAAGTAGGGTTAAAGATGTTGAATCTCGAATCTTGATGATGAAACTGTTGAATCTCGGATTTTGATGATGAAACTAATTGATTGTGTTTAGTCGTTTAACTGCATTTTGAGTAATGCAGGTCTACTCGATCAGGATTAGACAGTTGATGCAGGAGGAATTGACGTTGTCGCCGGAGAAGATCACGTCGGGATATTGGACGGCAGAAGGCTTCGGTCGTCGGGCATCGGGCCAAGGAGAGCGAAATTTGCACCAAGGATATCGGGGTTGCGGAGGTCAACCACCGATTGGGCAACAAGCCACAAGAGAGGACAATGCGCTGAAGAATCGGACGAAGTGCCAACCAATGACGTGCCGAGCAACGGAATGTCAATTCGCGTTATAATAATTGTCTAGATCATAGTAGAGTTTTGGCTTGTATGTGCAGGATTAACTACGATAACGATGAAGACATAAAGTGAAACAAAGTGCCGGAGTCAAGCACGAAGGATTCGTTGAGAGTTCGAGATTTATGGAATATTGTCGAAAGCGGTTTTCAAAAGTTTTCTACTCCAATGAACGAATGGAAGGATTTGAAGAAAACTTTATTTTCAAATGCTAGAGCTATGAATGCTCTATTTTGCGTCTTAGACAAAAATGAATTTAATTGGGTTTCTACTTGCGAAACGGCTTTCGATATTTGGCATACTCTTGAAATCACACACGAAGGCACAAGTAGGGTTAAAGATGTTGAATCTCGAATCTTGATGATGAAACCAATTGATGTGTTAGTTATCTAATCTACGTTTTGAGTAACGCAGGACTAGCTTCGATCAAGGAGAGACAAATTAATTAAAGCAGGAGGAATCAGACATTGGGCCAGAGTGAATATGTCAGAAGAGTGGATATCGGGCCAGAGGATCGGTCGATGTGTCGGCAGAAGGCTCGTGCCGTGAATTCGGGCATCGGGCCTAAGGATCAGACATTGCGCTAAGGAGATCAGAAGTTGTGGGAGTCAACATGCTGATTGGACAATATGCCGAAGGAGAGGACGATGCACCGAAGGATCGGAGGAGCGTCGGATGAACTAATGACATGCCTGACAAAGGATTCATTCTTTGTAATCATTTATTTAAGATCGAAGTAGTTTAGAGGGCTAATTGAGTTAGCTTTTAGTGTAATTATACTAACTCAATTAGAAGCCAATTGAGCCTTAATTAGGACTGATTTTGGCTCATTAGGAGGCCCATTCAGTGACCCAAATGTTGGGTCAAGTAGTGGCACCGCTTGTGAGTTGGAAAACTCAAAAAACCCGGTCTCCGAGGTTGTCAAGCGATGGTACTGCCAGACTAGGCAGTGGTATTGCCCAGTGATAGTGTGTTAGGCGTTGGTACCGCCAGTGTCAGGCTACTATAGGCGGTGGTACCGCCCGTACCCAGAAATCTCAGGGATTTAAATTTTGGGCTCCAAATTTGAATCTATTTGGGGCCTATAAATACCCCACTCTTTCCTGCTTGGTAAAGCAAGAAAGTGAGTTAAAAAGGGGGAAAGAATCCTTGAGTAAAAATTGTAATCTCTCTTGAAGAGTAGAGTCCCTTCTTCCTAGTATTTAGAAAGTTCTTCTAAACAGAGAAGAGAGGTCTAAGTCTAAAAGAGAGGTATAAAAGTTCTCTCCTAAGCCTGTCAAAAAGAGAATAAAGTTGTAAGAGGGTAGTTGATCTTCACCCATTGAAGGAAGATCATTAGTGGATGTCGGTGGCCTCGACGGAAGAGGAATCGAGAGTGGATGTAGGTCACGATGACCGAACCACTATAAAACTTAGTTTGCATTTCTATTCTTGCTATTTACCTTCATTGCAGACTGCTTTACTTGCTTTACTTCCACTACGCTTACGAATACACTTTTAAAGTTAAGTATTTCCTATACGGGCTTTGTCGAAACATTTTTTATCGAACGAGATTTGAACTGACATGATTTATCCTCTACACTAATTCACCCCCCCCCACCGCTCCGTGCCGACCTCTCGCTCCATAAT
>LVTN01000885.1:68259-80721 GCA_001649415.1 Musa itinerans | reverse complement strand
AAAAACTCAAATAAGAGTTTTCTTGCTTTCGTTGAATCTCGATTTATGGAATATAGTCAAATTTGGTTTTTAAAAGTCTTATCTTCCAATGAACGATTGGAATGAGTTGGAGAATAAGACTTTCTCTTTAAATGCTAAGGCTATGAATGCTTTGTATTGCGCTTTAGATAAAAATGAATCGAGCATCTATTTGTAAAATGACTTTTGATATTTGACATACACTCGAAATCACATATGAAGGCACAAGTAGAGTAAAAGATTCTAAATTTAATCTTTTGATGTATGATTTTAGTTGTTTCGTATGAATCCAAACAAAACTATTGTTGACATGTATACCCGTTTTACGGATATTGTTAATAGTTTAAAAGCTTTTGGCAAATGTTTTTCGAATATTGAACTTGTTAACAAGATATTAAGATCCATTCCAAAAAGTTGGGATCCTAAAATCATGATAATACAAGAATCAAAGGACTTGAACCATTTTCCGATCGAAAAACTGATTGGGTTGTTGATGACCTACGAAATGAGTTATATGGCTCATGAAGAGCTTGAGAACAACCTTCCAAAGAATAAAAAAGATTTGGCACTTAGAACAAGTGAAGACTACTCGAGCGAAAGCTCAAGTGATGATGTCTTGACTATAAAGCTTAAAAAGTTCTTAAAACAAGAATCAAAAAGTAAAAACAAACTTAAAAAGAACACAACTACTTGGTATGAATGCAAGAAGTCGGGTCACTCCAAAGATGAGTACATAAAATTGAAGAAGAAGTTGCTAAAGGACTAATCGAGCGCATCCGAAGACGAGGAGCAAACCAACAAAGGCGATGTAGCAAACTATGCCTTAACGACTTACAACGACGAGGTAACCAAAATCCCTTTACTTTATTTCGAAATTACATGAAGCATTTCATGATTTATTTAGAAATAAATAAATAAATACAAAAAATATCATGCTTCTTTTTATTTTGAAAAAATAAAAAAATTAAAGCATGACATTTGCATGACGAGTTAGATTCACTTAATTGAAAATGATCAATTTATAAATTTAAGTTATGATGATTTGAATTTATAAATCATTTTACTTTATGTCGAAAATGATTTTCAAAATGATTTTGATTAAGAATGCTTTATGATTAATGAAATCATGCTTGATGATTTAATGATTTAATGATTTAATTATGCATGATGATTTGAAATCATGATTTAATGATTTAATTATGCATGATGATTTGAAATCATGATTTAATGATTTAATTATGCATGATGATTTGAAGTAATGATGATTTGAAATCATGCTTAATGAGTTTATATTTCGAAATCATGCATGATGATCTTTGTGATGTATGGCTTATTGATCTTGTCGTAATGAAAGTTGCTTTTTCAGTTTTAAATGATGATACATATTTTTGTTTGGCATAAAAGACAAAGGCATACTTGTATGAAATCAAATCGCTTAAATTGAAACAAAAAGGGGAAAATGCATGTTTCTTGAAAAATCACTATCTTATTGAGTTTTCGATCCTTAGTGATGAATCTATTTATATTTTGAATCTCTTAAAAGTAATTTTGATGATTTGATGATTTGAATTTGAATATGTTTTATCCAAATCATGATCTTGATTTCTTGGGATTACTTGAGATTTTTTTTGAATCAAGATCTCTTCTTTGTACTCCTACAATTTTTTCTTGGTATTCTCTAAAAAGGAGGGATGCATTCAAATTAACTAGGATACATCACTAGACTTCTTGATGTTTATAATTTGAAGTTTATTATGTACAATTTTCTTGTATTTAAGATTTGTATATCTCATGATATGATTGAATCATTGTTGTAAAAAGAAAGGAAGGAAATTGTTAGCTTGCACATTGCAAAAGAGAACAAAAAAAAAGTGCTAGCTTGAATTTATGTGTACAGGATTAACTATGATAGCAAGGCATAAAGCAAAATGAAGTCCCAGAGTAAAGAACACGATTTCGTTGGGAGTTCGAGAGTTCGTCGGAAGTCCAGACGTTCGTCGAAAGTTCTGCTGGAATTGACCGAGAAGTCCAAGAGCTTACCAAAGAAGCTCATCGAAACTCACCAAGAATATCGTCTTGAAGTCCAGGAGCTTGTCGGGAGTTCATTGGAACATTCCCGAGAGATCATCGGAAGTTCGCCGAAAGATCGCTGGAAGAAACCTAGACTTATTTAAGTTTAGTAAATGTCTTAGAATTCATAGTTAGCACATAATTGAGTTGGAATTGAGTCAACTCAATTAGGGGCCAATTGGACCTAAGATTAGGTTGTGTTGGGCCAAGTGGAAGGCCCAAACAATGACCCAACTGGTGGCACCATCGTGGTACAGTCTCTGAGACTATGTCAGGCGGTGGTACCGCCCAGACACAGTCTTCTAGGTGATGGTATTGCTAGACTGGGTGGTGGTACCGCCCAATGTCAGTGCTGTAGGCGGTGGTATTGCCCAGCACAGGCGGTGGTACCACTAGGACTCGGGAAACCCGGGATAAGACCTTTTTTTGCTCTAATTTTGAAGCCAATTGAGGGCTATAAATACCCCTTACTTCTCAGCTAGTAAGGTAAGAGAAGTGAAAAGAACTAATATGAAACTATAGTGAAATAGCTTGCAAAAGTTGAGAGTTCACCTCCATCGTTTCTAAGTGTTAAAGTTTGTAAAAGGAGAGTGAGCCACTTATGAAAGTTCTGTAAAGGGGTGATTGATCTTTCCCCTTCAAGAAAGATCAATAGTGGAAGCCGGTGACCTCATTGGAGAAGGTATCAGAAGTGGATGTAGGTCGGACGACCGAACCACTATAAAATTAACGTGTTCTTCTCTAGTTTGCATTTCTATTTTTAAGCAATTTACTTTACTACAAACTACTTTACTTACTTACTGCCTTCAATACATTTATGAATACGCTTTCAATTCAAGCATATTTTTAAAATTGGTTTTTTATCGAACAAAGACTTTTCAAACCAAAGTTTTTACCGCTGCACTAATTCACCCCCCCCTCTCTTAGTGCCGACTTGTTCCTAACAGTTGGCATCAGAGCAAAGTCTGCAAAGGAAGCAAAAAATCATACTTCTCAAATGAGAAGAAAATGCTATCTTGAACGTCACCGAAGATTGCTAGTTTGCCTATCTTAAGAAGCAAAAATGCAAACTTGCACATCTTCAAAATTAATGATGATTTGGTGATTATGCATGTTGTAAGTGTTAGGTGTTAGGAAAGGATCTTGATCTTTGTCGCAATGAAAGTTGCTTTTTCTGTTATAAACAAGATGGACGGTTTTTATGACGAATTTTTTTTTTTGATCCAAAATGTTGATGCATGTTTTTATTTGGCATAAAAAGATAAATGCATACTTGTATGAAACCAACAACTTAAAATGAAACATCTCTATCTTATTGATTTTTCGTGGATGTAAAGCAAGTAAGGATGTTTAAAGTTAGTAAATTGCACAAATAAAATGCAAACCAGATTTTTATAGTGGTTCGGTCATCGTGACCTACATCAACTCCGTCGATTCCTCTTCCATCGAGGCCACCGGCATCCACTATCGATTTAGCATTATCTTGAATCTTGATCTGGTTTTCTTATCTCTCTCGTTCCTCTAAGCTTTATGTACTAGATGATACAAATAACAATTGAGCTGGTACCAACATGAAAGGTAAAGAAGGTTTAACTAACTATACATGGTCCTACTACCTTAGAAATAAATTTGTGCCTCTTGATCTTAAGATCTACCCTGCTATAACATCATTTCTGCTAACGGCCATTCAAGAGGCCAAGAATTTGAACTCTTTTCTACTTGAAGAACTTATCGGGTCGTTAATGACCTATGCGATGACTTGCAACGCTCATGAAGAGCTTGAGAATAACCTTCCAAAGAACAGAAAGGATTTGATACTTCGAACAAAAAGTTCATGTCCTTTTTCTTAGTTTATTCTTGTTGCACAAAACATGATCTTATTCCGATCATCCAAGCAGTCAGTCTGTATCTTATCAACACAAGTAGAATTCAATAATCAATATAATCTATTTTTGGAAGGAAACTCAACGGATTAAGACAACTTGACACACAAAGTAGATAACTACAACCTTTGTAAAAAACCATTTGAGATAATGATTTTCTAGTCTTAAGACTATTGGCGCCTATTCAATTGGTAACCTAATCCTATGTGATGGAAACAAAATAAAGGGGTCACATAAAAGTTTTCTTCCACCTTAGCTATTGTCAATTATAAGCCTTAGTGCTAAGCATGCGGTCCATTAGTGCACCAAGACATTGTGAGTCAATCGAGCTAATAGGCTATTGGAGGAGGCAGCCCCATTATAGTAAATCAAGATGTTTTCAATGTCTTCTTATTTCATCGCATTGTCACACTCATTGATTAATAATATTTAAAACTCTAGTGAAGCTGATAAGTGTCTAATATGTCTAGAAGAATTTACTAATAAAGAGACAATTGCTAAATTATTTTGTTATCAATCCCTCTCTTATGCTTTTTTAAGTTGAGTTAGATCTTCAATGACCTTAATCTCCAACAATAGAAACATGAATTAGCTATAAGATTTGTCTATCCTGCTCTAAAATTTATGTAACCCTCTAATTTTAATCTTAATTTTCTATTAAGTTTGAGGACTATGAAAGTAAAAAAAAAAAATTGTTTTATTAGATAACTTGTTATTTGTAAGTATTTATCAATTTGTCCATAACATTCTTACATTAATTCCAAATTTCTACTTCAAATATTATCAGTAGTACATAGATTTTTAAATTATTAAAATAAAATTAATACCACTCTTAAAAATCACTTTATTAATGTGAGAATATTTTTGAGTTTTGATGCTAAGTGGTAGATGAGAAAATAATCAAATAATTTTAAATTTGAATAAAATATAAAATAGTATGAATGCGCGTTTGAGGACTATGTTTCTCCTATTTATGAACATGACTTCAACAACTTTAGTTTGTTATGTGTTAACTTGAATCAAATTGTTTGATTTAGGTGATCAATATCCTTATTGATAATTTAATTTGTAAATATTGATTGAACTATATCGAACTATATGAAAGTTATTTGTTTGAATATTTAAGTTATTTTAATTTGAAAATATATAACATTAGTTTTGAACTTGTACTATAGAGTTAGTTGAGTTTAAGTCAATTCCAAGAACATTTGGATTTAAATTTATTTATTCAATAGTTATAAATAAAAAAAATCAATGAGACATATATTTTCATATTGCAACATTTTTAAACAGATATTTTGTATTTTACATTATTTTGGGTTTTCTATTTTGCTTGATAACCTTCCATTTTCTTTTATTTTTGGAACAATCTGATAATAATAAACATAAATTTCCACTTACATTTTAATTTATAATTTTTAATAAAATAATAAATTTATTTTATTATCCCATACTACTATTTTCATTCATTACCTTTGTAGTATTTATTATAGTAGTCATTCTATTTTATTCCCAAATGATTAGAATCGAAGACTATAAAATATAGATGATTGAGGTATTTTCATTATCTTCTTACTCTACCTCAAATTCTTACATATTGATTGATGATGCTTAGAGCTCTTGTGAAGTTGATAAGTATCTAATATGTCTTGAAGAATTTACTAATAAGGAGTCAGTTGTAAGATTATCTTTTTATCAATTCCTCTCTTATGCTCTTTGAGGTCGAGTGAGGCTTTGAATGATCTTGATCTTTGATGATCAGTGCACAAGATAACCATAATACCAATATATCAACATCTAAATTTTATGTCTTCCATTAATTCTAGTCTTAATTTTATTTTAAATTTGAGGACTATGGAAGAAAACAAAAGAGAGAGAGTTTGTCCAACACTTGAGGACTATGGAAGAAAACAAAAGAGAGAGTTTGTCCAACACATTCCTAGGTTAATAAAATATATAAATTGATAATTCTAAATTTCTTTCCTTCAAGTGTTAAATATAAGTAGTAGACATTGTTCTAAATTATTACAATAGAAATCTCATCACTTATAAGATGAAACTTTTAATCTGAGATAATCTTTGACTTTTCAAAATTTTATTCATGCATTTTTTTCTTAAAATACTAAGGTTTAAAAGAATGAGAAAAAAAAATTATTATTACTATTATTTTTCTGAAAGTACTTCTAGGTAACTTTTTGAGATAAATGTTTTGACAAACTAAAACAACATAAAGGTTTAAGATATTACTCATTCCAGCTGGATAAAAATGCACCTTAATTGTTTAGTTTATTTTACATTAAGAAGAACATCTTGTCCACATTTTTTAATACTACATAATGTTAGGCCTGGCCATTCTTTTTGGTTACCATTGCTATTCGTAATCAAAATTTTAAATTAGCATGTTAGATAATAGAAGACTAATGGATAGAAGATGTTTTGATATGACACTTTTGTATATTTATTAAGTTAATATTTGATTTAAATGGAAGTTGACAAAGAGGATGAATCATGTGTTTGATTACATTGGTAGTTTGGTATTATTGCTTTGAAGCTATTGTTAAAAATCATTGTTTGCCTCAGTGAAGACCATGACAAGCCAAAGTGAACACGTCTGTGTTTTGGTTTAATTGTTTTGGAGCAGCAAGACTTTGAACCCCCCCATGATGATTCCATGCCAGCACTATATAAGGTTTAGGTTCTTTTAACCAAATTCTCTAATTTATAGTGATTGACGTGTTTTTTTTTTTTGACCAATTTCTAATATTCTTTTGGTAAAAGGTGGAGAAGTAAAGTGTTTTAGATCGATTAATAAGATTACAGTGTTTTGTTTTGTTTGAGATGTAGAGATGGAGGGGTTTACCATATGATGAAATATGTGATAAGTTGTGTTCAATACTTGAAATACCTTTTAACATTAGAATTTCAAGTTTTTACAAACATGCTCTTGAAAAAAGTATTTGTTCCCTTTCTTTCTCTTAAAAGCCTTGGAGAATAGTTTCACATTCAACATGATGGGCATTGTGGTTTCTCAATGTAAGCATCCAGCAGTAGCTTTCTGCCTGGGTTGATGCTATATTACATCTAGTTGTTCCCTTCTCTGATGTAGTTCTACTTCTACTACATCATTGTTGGCATACAAATGCATACATGAATGAGTTCTCATTAAACTCTATTACAGTTTGATTACTTTTTTTCAGTAGACATAAGGATTCAGCTTATTTCATGTTGATCTGAAATGTTGATTTCCTAGCTCACTATCTTACTCATGTATAACTTTCATAGATCGTAGTTGATAGAAAAATCAAGAGTATAAAAGATACGAGGATGGGTGGATGATTCCTTCAAAAGGCTAAAACAAACCTTGATCTTGTATGCAAATATGAATGGAAAAAGCTGCACTTTTTTCACACGTAAAAAAAGCAAACTCTATAGCATATATTTATCATATTTTTGTTAAGTTTCTGTAGAGATAATTTAATTTTGTTTTTTTGGAGTATCTCAGTTTTGCATTCTTGATAGATATTGTTTAATGTCCAACTTTTATTCACTATTATCTTTTTCTTACAAGTCTTCAGGGGTTCCCTTTGTTTCTCTTTTAGTATTATGTAACTGTGGACTTGATACTCTTCACTGAAATATATAGTCCAATGGTGCTTATAGGTCTTTGTTAGTTTTAGGTGTGGAGTAACATTTAGGTATTAGTCTTTTTTTTCACTGAAAAACAATATTAGAGGCACCAAAAATTTTGTGCCATATTGGCCTTTGGCAGTTGTTATGATAATATCTATTTATCCAAAAAAAAAAGCTAGCAATAATGAGTAAGAATTGTTATAGAACATGTAAGTAGAAATAAATTAATTATCATTTTAAATTATGAGACAATTTATATGAAAATTTGTTAATTTATATATTTGACAATTCTATTCTTTTATGACAACCTTGGATTATAGAAATTCTCAATTTGGTGGGAATAAATTGGGTGTTAGTGACATATTAATTTCATATCAGAATCATTGATTTGCTTTCTGGTTTTTCTGTAGTTTCTAAATAAGATGTAAGACCATAACAACAGCTTGTGGAATCCAGTTTATGATACATATAAATAACTTCATACAATTAGTTTTCATCTTTTTGTTTTGTTATGCGTTCATGGTGCCCCTGAGATTATAAAAGTTTTTGGATGTATCATGCTATTATCTCCATGATTCCTCACCTTATTTTTTTGGTTTTTTTTTTTTTGTCTTCTCTTTCTTTTATTTTGTACCAAATCAAAATATTTTTTGCTGCATATATTGTCTAGAAATACGATAAAACAAAAGATGTTTTTTCCTTTCTTTCATATGTGTAGGTATATGCAGATGAGCAAATTTTTTGGTGCATTGATTCTGTACTAATATGCATGGTTTTAACGCACCATCCTAATGCAGCCATACAGTTATAGTATAGCTACTTCTGACTTTAAAAGAATTTCTGACTTTAAAAGAATCAGAGTACAAAACAGCAAGTTGAAAAGAATCACAAGACTGGAAGTGTCAGGTGTGGAATTCTGATGAACTGCTTTATAATTTACTAAAGAAGTTGTTTATGTTTTGTCTGTACAGGGTGCATCCACTTGGTGAAGGCCGAGAAATTTGTGTTAAATTCTAATGCTATTGTGAGGTAAGTTAGCATTATCTTGAATCTTGATCTGGTTTTCTCATCTCTCTCGTTCCTCCAAGCTTTTTATGTACTAGATGATACAAATAACAATTGAGCTGGTACCTACATGAAAGGTAAAAGCTTTATGTACTAGATGATACAAATAACAATTGAGCTGGTACCTACATGAAAGGTAAAGAAGGTTTAACTAACTATACATGGTCCTACTACCTTAGAAATAAACTTGTGCCTCTTGATCCTAAGATCTACCCTGCTATAACGTCATTTCCGTGATTCATAGTTTCATGATGGGTCGAATAAACTTGATTTGATTGATAATACTAAAAGTTCATGTCCTTTTTCTTAGTTTATTCTTATTACACAAAACATAATCTTATTCCGATCATCCAAGTAGTTAGTCTGCATCTTATCAGCACAAGTATAATTTAATAATCAACATAATCTATTTTTGGAAGGGAACTCAACGGATGAAGACAACTTGACACACAAAGTAGATAACTACAACCTCTATAAAAAACCATTCGAGATAATGATTTTCTAGCCTTAAGACTATTGGCACCTATTCAATTGGTAACCTAATCCTATGTGATAGAAACAAAATAAAGGGGTCACATAAAAGTTTTCTTCCACCTTAGCTATTGTCAATTATAAGCCTTAGTGCTAAGCATGCGGTCCATTAGTGCACCAAGACATTGTGAGTCAATCGAGCTAATAGGCTACTAGAGGAGGTAACCCCATTGTAAGCTCCAGGTCAAGTCATCATCTAGAACCAAATTGATGTGCAAGTTGTCGATTGGCTAAATTCGACTAAGCTTGTGGAGGTGATCGGCTTGTCGCTTCTCTGTTCACTACCGAAGTTACCCATGCTATCACTGTCAGCACCTCCCCTCCATTGTATGTATCCATAGTATTCTTCTCGAGTGAGTGAGCCTACCACAATTGTTGCCATCAGCCAAGCCACCAAGTGCCCCACTATCATAGGCTAGTTGCCTCTCCTTGTTCGTATGTCATTTCTCACTATGTTAGAATGCTTGAGCCAGACTCACTATAGTTGCTACCACTGATAGAGTCTCCTATTCTTGGTTAGCTACCTCCTCTCATTGGTTATCCTCTTTCCACTCTTTTCCTCACCTCTCTTCTTCTTTGACAGAGAGATCACAAGAATAAATACATTCTTTGATTCCTCTCTTAATTAGGGATCACAGGACTAAACCAAGAGTGTTAATAGTTTCTTTGACCACACAAGAGATAGTAAGTGTGTATATAGGAGAAGAATATAGAGCAAAATTAATTAATGGGATGAATGGATACAGTAAGCCTCAAATAAGTTAGAACCTATTTGAATTCAGAGTTTGTTATTAAGTTGTTAAATGTTAGACTCAAAACAGATTTTAAGATGTCTTCTAGGGTTGATCGTAGCTCCTAAGTATTTAAAGGGTGTTCATAGCTTATTTCTTTGTATTAGAATACTTGAGCAAGACTCGCTACTATTGCTACCACCAACCGAGGCACATACTTAGTCGCTATCATAAGTCGCTACCTCTCATCGACATAGATAGACTACCTTCTACCGTTGGTACTAAAACTAATCTTCCTAATATTATTAAAAATTATGTTTTATCTACTAAATATGTTAAACCATAAGTTTTGTAGTCAGAGTATTTGTTAGTTATTCTAGCGTATTCTTACAATAACAATATATCTAACTTTCTACTTCAAACATGGTTCTGAATTATTACAACAAAAATATTATCACTCATAAGATCACTTTTAAATCTGATAACATCTTTGAGTTTTGGTGCTCAAGTGGTAGATAAGAGAATAATTAAACAATCTTATACCTGAATAGAAACTCAAAATAGGAAAATTATTATACATTTGAATGAAACAAAATAATTGAATTATGCATGTACCTTAATGAGAGTATAATTATTTTATTAACTTTATAAAATAAATGAGTTATTAAATATTAACAAAACATTTATAATACATTTCTAAAAACATACGTATATATTTTCAAATTAATTTTTATGTATAAATTATATGATCTAATGATCCAATAGAATGTTTCTCCTATTTATGTATGTGAGTTCAACAATTTTAGTTTGTTGTATGTCAAACCGGATTAAATTGTTTGATTTTAAGTTATCAATATGCTTATTAGTAATTTGATTTATAAATATTGATTGAACTATATCGAACTATATGAAAGTTATTTATTTGAAAATTTAGGTTATTTTAATATGAAAATATACAACATTAATTTTGAACTTGTATTGAAGGCTCGGTTGAGTTTAAATCAATTTCATGAACATCTTGATTTGAATTTATTTATTCAATAGTTATAAATAAAGAAGATCAATGGGACATATATTTTTTAATTTATAATATTTTTAAATAGATATTTTGTGTTTTACAACATTTTGGGTTTTCTAATTTGCTTGATACCCCTTTCAATTTTATTTTATTTTTGGAACAATCCAATGACAATAAACATAAATTTCC
The DNA here is from genome assembly GCA_001649415.1 of Musa itinerans. Lineage (NCBI taxonomy): Eukaryota > Viridiplantae > Streptophyta > Magnoliopsida > Zingiberales > Musaceae > Musa > Musa itinerans. Next base: position 69,586 of record LVTN01000885.1, on the reverse strand, counting down.
ACTTATATTTTAATTTATATTTTTAATAAATTAATAAATTTATTTTATTATGAAATGCTACTATTTTCATTTATTATTTATTATAGTAGTCATTCTATTTTATTTCCAAATGATTAGAAACCAGGACTATAAAAAACAAGTAATCGAGATATTTTCATTATCTTCTTACTCCACCTCAAATTCTCACTTATTGATTGATAATTCTTAGAGCTCTTATGAGGTTGATAAGTATCTAATATGTCAAGAAAAATTTACTAATAAGGAGTCAATTGTCAGATTATCTTGTTATCACGTCCTCTCTTGTGCTCTCCGAGGTCGAATGAAGCCTTTAGTAATCTTGATCTTTAATGACTAGAGCATGAGGTAGCTACAATACTAATCTATCCCCATCTAAAATTTATATATTTTATTAATTCTAGTCTAAATTTTATATTAAATTTGAGGACTATGGATGTAAAAAAAAGAGAGTTTATCTAATAAAATATCAAAATTGATCATTCTAATTATTTTTTACTTCAATTGATAAATAAGTAATACACATTGTTCTAAATTATTACAATAGAAATCTCATCCCTCATACGATCAATCTTTTAATTTGAGATCATCTTTGGCTTTTCAAAATTTTATTCATACATTTTTTCCCAAAATACCAAGGTATAAAAGAATTAGCTTAAAATCTATCATTTTAGCTAGTTATGAATTTTAATGAATGTTCTAACATGCATGCAAACTATTTGTTGTAAAAAGATATTTATTTGATTTATTTACTTTCTCAAAATTTATCCTCGTATGTTATGCTTATAATTAGTCATATTAATAGCTGGTATAGCAATAACTTTATCTAATGTAGTTCCTTCAAAGTTGTACATGCATTGTTCTGCTAGTCATAGGTGCCCAGCAAGCCAATCACGTGAGTGATGGCACGTATGACTTGATACAGAATCTTTTTGCTTATTACATTTTGGCATATATCACTTTATATGAACTATTGCATATATGCATGTATATATTGTGATGTCCTTGGATTTGTGCATTGGGAATCGGATTGTGATGAGATCACGATAATGAGATCGATTCACCTTTAAACATAGATCCTAAATAATACCGGTCATAGGTTACTCGAGAGGAACATCGTGATAACCGAATAGACTGGTGTGCTGTATACCCGTCCATATAATGGATGCAACTGATCTCATAGTTGCTTGTGTGGGGACACTAGGGATACGGTACAGGTGCTCATTGAAGAATGAGTTCACTGATTGATCCGCTTACGGAATGCTGGATGGTTGATGATGCCTTATTGTTAGACAGCAATTCCGTAGTCCTA
>LVTN01000885.1:49371-63493 GCA_001649415.1 Musa itinerans | reverse complement strand
GAGGACGCTTGACCTCCTTCACCCTCTCCTAAAGATCTGCAAGGAAACAGGGATATACGATCTCCCTAGGTAACACAATCTACTCTATACGCAATTTTAAGTTTCGTAGATTTTGCGCATCAATCTTCGCACGACGACGAACATCTCTTTGGGAATAGGGGATTTTATTTTCTTGTTCTTCCGCTGCGTATGTGATGTCGCCCCAAAATTTCCCAACATGTTCACCATACCTAAACATTCTGGTTATAATTACCTACTAGTATTTGTTATTTGTTATCATAATAAATAGATTAGTATGATTTCTATTTCTTTCTTTCCAACTATATAACTTTAATATTTTTCTTTATTGATTAAGTAATAATATAGTGAACTAATGTTGTGTACTTAATAGATGAAAGTCATATGGTTTCCGAAACAAAGTGACAGCATAAACAAGACATCAACAAAGCAAACATTTCTAAAACAATACCTCATAAGAACTATTCTTATCAAGCAGATAACGAACACGGATTTATTAAGAGCAAGGAAGTATGCATACCAAATATAATCATGTATGCAACTATTGCAATAGAGCTTCTCATGTAGGATGTACTTTATCATGATTTATTATTTTTTATAATAATTAAACTTGTAATTTAGATTATTCTCTCTCATACAATGTCATCAGCTTCCATAAGAAAAAAAATACAAGAGTTAAATTCCTATGATTATTAACTTTATAATATACATGAGTTATTAAATATTAACAAAATAATTATAATATATTTCTATATATGTATATATATATATATTGATTCTATTTAAATTATATATTCTTATGATTCTATGATATGATCCTTCAATTCTTCTATACAGGAAAGAAAGTTTAACAACTTTGACTTGTTATGAGTCAAACTAGATCAGATTATTTAGTTTTAAGCTATCAACATCCCTATTATTAACTTGATTTGTAAACATCTATTAAACTATATCAAACTGTGGACTTCTAAGATGAGATCCATAGAAAATCAAGATATTTTCAATATCTTCTTTTTTCATTTCAGTGTCTCACTTATTGATTTATAATGTTTAGAGCTATTGTGAAGTTGATAAGTGTCTAATTTGTTTAGAAGAATTTACTAATAGAGAGACAATTGTTAAATTATTTTGTTATCACTCCCTCTCTTATGCTTTCCGAGATCGAGTGGGGTCTTCAACAATATTAATCTCCTATGATAAAAACATGAGATAGCTATGAGATCAGTCTATCCCTATCTAAAATTTTTGTAACTCTCTAATTCTAATCTTAATTTTCTATTAAGTTTGAGGACTATTGAAGTAAAAAAAAAAAAATCATTTTATCTGATGACTTGCTATTTGTTAGTATTTATTAGTTTGTCCAGCACATTTTTGCATTAATTCTAAATTTCTAGTTCAAATATTATCAATAGTACATAGAGTTTTTAGTTGTTAAAATAGAAATAATACCACTCATAAAATCACTCTTCTAATGTGATATTATTTTTTAGTTTTGTTGTTAGGTGGTAGATGAGAAAATAAGCAAATAATTTTAAATTTAAATAAAATAATAAAATTATTAGTCTTTTGAATAAGGGATAAAATTATTAGTCTTCTCAATCGACTGAGCCTACCACTATCGTTGCCATCGCCTAAGCCATCGAGAGTCCCATCGTTATAAACCAATTGCTTCTCCTTGTTTGTATGTCATTTCTTACCATGTTAGAATGCTTAAGCCAGACTTACTATAGCCACTACCACCAATAGAGCCACCTATTCTTAGCCAATTATGTCCCCTTTATTAGTTATATTGTTTCCTATCTTCTCCTCCCATCTCTTCTTCTTTGACTTAGAGATCATAGAAATAAATACATTCTTTGATTCTTCTCTTACTTAAGGATCACATGACTGAACCAAGGGTGTTAATAGTTTCTTTAAGCATGTAAGAGACAATAATAGCATATATAGAGAAGAATGTAAAATGAAATTAATTAAAGAGATGAATGTACCTAGTAAGCCTCATATAAGTTAGAACCTATCTAAATTCAGAGTTTGTTATCAAGCTGTTGAATGTTAAACTCAAAATAGATTTTAGGAGGTCTTAGCACCTATTTAAAGGGTCTTCATAGCTCATCTCTTTGTCATATTAGAATGCTCAAGTAAGACTCGTTACTATCACTATCACCAACCGAGCCACGTACTCTCAATCGCTATCACAAGCCGCGACCTCCTATTACCATAGGTCGGATACCTCCTCTCGCTAGTCCTAAAATTAATCTTCCTAATATTACTAACAATTATGTTTTATATACTAAATTTGCTAAACCATGAGTTTTGTAGGAAGATTATTTTTGAGTTATTCTAGCACATTCTTGCATTAACAAAATATCAAATTTCTATTTCAAGTGTTATTAGTAGTAAACACAAACATGGTACTCAATTATTGCAATAGAAATATCATCACTAATAAGATCACTTTTAAATATGAGATCATCTTTGTGTTTTGATTCTCAAAAGGTAGACGAGAGAATAATCAAACAATTTTAAAAACATAAAATAGTAAAATTATTATACATATGAATAAGAGACAAAACTATTGAATTATGCATTTACCCTTTGAAACGAAAGTACAATTATAAACTTTATAAAATAAATGAGTTAATAAATATTAACAATACAATTATAATCGTGTATTGTTAGTCGGATGGTTTTCAGAAGACCGGCTGTCAAAACCCGGTTTGCCACGGGTTTGTCCAAACCAGCACTCGAGTGACCCCCTGGAATGTTCCTTACAGACGATTATTTAGGATTGGCATTCTCCATCTACAGGGTATACAAAGTTTCTTCCCTTCATCGGTAGTGCAGATATTTCATTTGCTCTTCTTTTCTTTCTTTAATAAGATTTAGTAATAGATTCATTTACACATCTTGTTTCTCTATCTTAGTATCCAAGAAAGATTCAGTAACACAACTAAGTTATTTTTGTTTTCTTTTTTGTTTCGTTCTAGGATCAGTTCACTTCAAACTGGATGTTGTACAACAATAATGAACCTATTGGGTATTGGCCGAAGGAAATCTTCAGCAACATGGCAGACTGCTCACAGGTGCAGATCGGGGGAAATGTCTGCTCGCCGATTAATGAACCAAGTCCGTCCATGGGCAGTGGTGTGCTAGCAAGCAAAATTCGAGACGGTTCTCATGATAAATGGAGATGGTCATAGCACCAAGGTACCTGCTGACAAAATGACTACATATAATGATCTTAGTGAAGATTACTATGGCCCTTCACCTAACTTTCAGAATAATATTGATGGGGTTGTCACAAAATTGTCCACCATCATCTTCTTTGTTGAACTAGTTGATGAACCCTAGTTTCTTATATTGCATGAGCACTGGGTTAATTCTATGAGATAATCAAAATGCTTTTAAGTATATTAAACATAGTAGTGCATTAGTAATAAGAACAACAAGCAAGACTACATGATTAGGCTTCTTGATATCCATGTTAGCATGGTATCATCAGCAAGAGCTATAAGCCATCCACCACATCATATTCGACAACTATGTCGAGTTGCATAGCACGAATGCCTTTTAGTTAGTACTCATAGAAGCTGTGCCTTTGAGGCATGACCTCATCCAAGGGGATCCCCGCACCCACACTGGAGCAGCGCTTTCTGTGTCTACCATTATTGCTGTTGTCCACCCGAGCCTTGAACACAGCACAGACAGGTCTGTGATCAGAGAATCTCGACTCTCCTCTTATGTACTGAAGCTGTTCTATGCCATTGCCATACCATAGTATCCTATCACACCTATGTCACAAAGATTAACTATATTAGAATTCCTGTAGCTGCTAATAACTGGTCTTGTTCTCGCATCAAAAGATGGTTATTACCATGCTGGTGTTCTGCGCTTCCTTTTAGATTTGGTCATCTCCCCGGCATATGCATCGGAGTTGTGCCAGTACTTGTATGTAGGAGCGAAGAAGATCTTCCCTTCCTTCCACCCATCGAACACCCTTCCCGCTTCGCGCTCTGTCATCAACTGTAATCAGCAAGTTCAACAACAAAAAGGATGTAAAAGCAAGCATCAGTCTTCTGATGCATATCTATTCATATGAAGCATTCCATAGGAGAAGCTAAAGATTTGTAGCTCAAATTGAAACTCTACATATCAAGTAATGCTGCACGTACTTGAGTGCATCTGATTACTTGATACTGATGAGTAGATAATTCCGTACCTGGTCTTTGTCTAGAAGAGCATCCCAATCATTAACCTCCAGTAATGTTCGTGCGTCATGATAGCTCAGTGAAATCCGGTAGTTCAAATCACCGAGCCATATCACGCGACTACAGCAGATTGAAATGCAATAGATTAGCATGTCAAAAAACAACGTTTACATTTCTCGAGTTTGCATGAGAGAGAGAGAGAGAGAGAATACATACTCATGGTCAAGGATCCTTTCAGGGATTTGACTATCTGGTGTCTTGCAAATCGTCGGGAATTGTGTGCTCTTAAGGATCTCAGCAACATCCGCGTTCCTCTTCAGCTCGTCGCCTTCCTTCTCGCCCGAAGTCAGGTGGCTGCAGACGAAGCAAAAGCTCGTCCGGTGCAACGACATGCTCATCGCAATGCAACCCTAGCAAGATCACACTTCCTGTCAGCAACCACCAGAGCTTTTATCTGTGTCATTGAAGCTGAAAGTTATGTCACTCGATCAACCTTGTTACCCAGGCAGCCCATGATTCCTCTCCCGACAGAGGCCATCCTTAGATGACCGATGTGTTGCACGAGCTCGCTTCGGACCCATACGGCGAGGAAGATGCCGACCATTTTCTTGCTCGCGATGAGGCAGTATTTCCCGTTGTTTCGGACTTCATAGCTCGCGTGACGTGACATGGAGTGGCACTCCTCCTCCGAGCCTGAGCCGCCGCTGTCGACGAACTCCCCTGGCTTCCTTGTCCTTCGTCGGACGCCGCAGGCCTCAAGTTGACAGTTGCAGGTCTTGACAAGGGGATTGTCGACACCGTAGTTCTTGCTGAGGACTTTGAAAGAAGACTTTTGGGACAAGAGGCCGCTCGTCGACCTGGATTCCTTATAGTATATTGAGACATTTGAGTCGTCGACCTCGTCGCGGGGCTCGTTGAGGGCTTGACTGATGAGAGCAAGCCATTTGGCAGCAGGCTCGTTGTCCTCCATCACCAACACATTCCCTGCATTTAACGGAACTATTTCCTGAAACCTGTGAAGGAGATAGAGAAGGAAGGAATTCAAATAATTAGCGACCGTCTCATAAGGGTTCTTGCTTACATAAGTCTAGAATGTTGGAACAATCCATAATGACAATTGAATTGATCGATGCCATGGCTCATGATCATTTGTCAGCAACTTTCAACCTCTCTAGCTATAGGTTTTGCTGCCGTACATCCTTTTGATCAGCTGTAATCATGCAGGAAAAAAGAAGAAAGGCAATGCATGGCCGTAGAGCTTCTTACCCTAATACATAGATATCAGAGTATCCTCCTACTTGTAGGAATTCTTGAAGGTTGAGGCCAATGTTCGGAGACTTTCCTGCAACATTCCATGTTCCAACAAATATCCTGCATTGCATGTAGACTTGGAACTTAACATATAAACATAACATTTAGCCAATATTAATCCAACATGAATATATAGATTGCATGTAATCTTACCGATACTCCTGGACTCGATCAAAACCTTTTATTCTGGGTCTCTCCAGAACAGACAGGTTCAGACGTCCAACTCGTGAACTCCTGTTTCTGCCTGAAGAGAAAGAAGTTTTAGACGACATATCAAATGCTAGATTTAAATCATCTTGCCATTTAACACGGGTATCATGTTCGTTTGTGCAATGGATCCACGAACCACCTGAAAAGCTTTTCTTTATTACCGGATATGCCTCCGCAAGACCTCTCTTGGACATGTGCCTGCTCTCCATATCTTTTTCGAAAAAAGAAGAAAATCTCAAACGCTTTAGATGAGCAAAATTGTGGAATAAGAAATAAATATGAGATAAAAGATCTAGTACCAAAAAGGATCTCTTTTTCTGCGAATATATCTCCATCCGGGCCTCTCTTGTTCTTTCCCTTTCTCCTGAAAATTCTTGGCAATATGGACTGCAACACCGTATATATTAGTGACACGAGAAAGCTAGCCAATCAAGAACATGTTCAGCTTCCGGCAAGAACTCAAAGCAGAAGCAGCAGCAGACACATACCTTTTTGTTTTTGTCGTCCTTTACAGATTCATCAGCTGTTCTGGATTTCGTCATGTCGTCAGAGAGCCAGTTGAATGGCTTCCAATTCAGGAGTGCCTTTGGTTTGTATGCTGGGCCGTCGGATGTCCTACTTCCACCAGGGAGATTTTTATGGCAGAAACGAGCTGAACTGTGTTGGCTAAAAGGAAGATAACTTTGGATGGCAGGTAAATGATTGGAACAAAGAGGGAGACAGTGGTTGAAGAGAGGTTCTATTTCTGTGTCTGCTGTTATTGGCTTTAGCTTGTTTTTAGCTATTGTTTGTAGAAAAGAAACGCTTGTGTCACACCTTCTTTAGAAACCTAACCTACAGAAAGAGAAGACTCAGTCTTCATCCCCCGATACTATCCATGTATTGCACCTGCATGGCTCGCATATAAGTAGAACATAAAGCAAAACTAATTAATAAATGAATTATCTGATCACATCCTGACCAATACAACTTATGCCAAGAGAAAAACCATTAGATACAAATATGCTGAAATAAATTATATCTACCCACTTGTTACCACGTTGGATAATTAAATTACTAACTTTATTGAGTTTAAATCATTGATCCAAAACTTGTTACCACGTTGGACATGATTGGTCCCTTTTGATTTGGTGATTGAACCATTGTTTCTCTAGGAGAGATGGTGTTGTTTTGACTAAGAACGTGGCATGCACCCTCTCTTGTGGGAACAAAGTCCATTCAACTTTTATGTTATGTAAATCTGATCAGCAAATCTCAGTACCTGTTTAGTGAGGTTGTAGTATTGATTCAAAAAATTTACTCAAGCTTCAAGGATTGATGTAAAAAAGTCCAGATCATCAATGTATCATGCGGCCGAAGTTGCTGAGAATGACTACCAACACTAATCAAGATGAAAACATCACCCAGTTAGCAAGTGAAAAAAAGAAATAGTGGTGCTGCAACAAGTAAAGATGATCATATGATGGGTGCGTTGGTATCACCAAATTCACATTCCAAGGAATTTGTTACCATAGCAATCCTGCATCTGATGATACTAATTGATCACAACCACCAAATAAGCAATATCGAGTAGAAAGTGATATCTACTGCTACAGCTATAGAGGTCATGTATCTGATGATGACCTTGACAGTGGAACGTCTCGAGTAGCTGATGTGCCACGGGACCTGCATAATAATGGCAGACTAAGTACATGGTAAGCAAAGAACGAGGGGAGAATAGAGAAAGAGTGTGTAAAAGGACACTCCAAAGTTTCTGATGCATGAAACTTCATTATCGTTCATTATATCAGGACTAGAAAACCTGCTCTATGGTGATTTATTTTCAGAAATTGAAGACCATACTGTGCTCCAATTAGGACTCCTGAATCAAAAGATTTACTGATCAAAGCTGTTCTTTTGTTTTGTAAACAAAAAGGCATTACATGAAATTCTATGTATCATTAACTTACTAATCCTAAATCTTAATGGCTTAAGAACTTTAAGCCAAAATGGAATTTATATAGGACTCCACAACATTATAATAAGAGTGTATGTGATAACAAAATCCACCTAAATATACCCAAAAAAAGAAAAAACAATTGAAGTTGGCATGATTCTGTTCTAACTCAGGCTAAGATTCAAATTAGACTCACAATCTATACTGTCCTACACTAGTAAATGTTTTCTCGCTGAAATATGGATCTTTCATGTCGCTTTCTGTCACTTGTGCTATTTGTATTCTGAACTATCTTGATTTTACTGCAGTATTTTCTTTCCATGTACTTTAGGATGATGCCTTTCTGGAGAAATGCTATTAGGGAAAAGATCCGAGAAGGATCAATGAAATGAGTGCAGTTTTTACTCCTGCAAGCAAAGAGGTTATCCTCGTGACTCGTTCTGTAGTCTCTCAGATCACAAATGCGCCATTGTGTCAGCATCAAGGCATGCTTTCTTGAGAAAATAATTATTGACAATTGTGATTGTGGTCCAATATTTGGATTTTATCGGTTCGTCGGTAGTCATCAGAAGATTTCAGTGTGTCATTCCGAGCATAAGCTTGTTCTCCATGGATCCTATGTGCAGTGCAGTGCAGTGTTCCATTACGTTGTGGTCATATCACGCTATATGATGCAAAACAGGCACAAAGGTGAAAGATCTTTATGCTTTTGGAAAGCTTTTGATCTCACTCATGATAACAGCAACCAAAGTCTAGCTCAAGTGGGTGGGCAGCATGTCATATGCCTTACTTTTCCTTTTGGTAGGACCAAAACCTGAATCATTCCTGCTTTTTATGCTTCCCTGCACAGGAAAGATACGCACATAAAACAAAAGCCAGTGGAAGATGAACTCTCTGAGCTGTGATTCTTCCCATGCGTCCTTGAAGAAGGAAGCGTCAGCATTAGCACCTCCGTGGGAAATACATATTCTTGGGCATGGTTGTCTTTTGGGTTCATTGTTATGAACAGTTAGTTCATGTTGAACAACAAAGTGGAGGCTGATGCCAAGCCAATGCTTTGTGAAGGCCAGAGGGTCCTTACAATGATCAGGATTGCTTGGACAATGAAGCTGAGAGAGTCATCAAGATTCAAACTATCATTAAACCATGAGAGGAGTACTATTCCAAGTGAAAGATAATTTGAATAAATTTATAAGGGTTAGATAAGTCTACTATCATTAGCTTAGCTTAAGTATTTTAGATTGTTCATTCAGACTTGATAATTTATTATATGAAGTATCATTCGGATCATAATAAACGACATCCGACCCAATATAGATATTATAAGAGGCTCGAATAGAAAATGAATTATAGATAGATTCATAAACACTACAAATCTATGAAGACCTAAAATCTTAATTATTTTACACAAATTTGTGACCGTTACACTCTCCTCTAGTTTCTAATGCAAGTAAGATGGCAGAGGCATGGAGATGGAAGGGAATTCATCTGTTTATAGCTGACACATAAACAAGCTTCGTCAGCTTTACAAACCAAGACCACATCTTAGTTTCATCTCGGTGCCCCAAACAAGTGGACATTTCAAGGCCTACTTCATTTGTTATGATGGTGCTTGGACTCCAGCATATACTTTATATGATTTGCTCATTCTTTGTACTTTGGAGATACTACAAGTGTATTCTTATATTGATTATTAGGAACTTGATATAATCTTTCTATCTCTTTCATCTTAGCTTGGAACCAATATTGATGGTGTTGGATATTATATGCATGCTGAAAATATAAATAATTTAACTTGTCTTGAAAATAATATCAACTCATGCCTTAATAGTTTCCACCTAGTCATAATGACAGAGATATAATGTGTGTGGATAGGAATGAATGAGATGTAACATGAAATTAATGAAATTGGGTATGTGGTGAACCACAATTAATCTTTTTTATTAAGCATCGCAAATTGGATTGATTTGGTTATAATGCAAGGAGATTTGATCATACAAGTCATATACTTTTTGTTTAAAATGAATTAATTTTATGATATTTGATATGATTTAACCTGAAATTTATATGGATCAGTGATGAAATTACTAAATCGGTCACATATAGATTTGAATTCTTAACAAAATCGATATTTTTATGCATGTGATGAGACACTCTTAACACAATTTATACTTTGGACATCAATTATTATTATACTACATATGATTATTTATTCATGCAAATAAATAGACTACATGTAATTGTTTAACAATACGAATTAAACTTTTGCATTGTGTTGGATTTGGATTGAGAACTTTTTCTATTCGATATGTACAAATTAATTCGACTGAGTTATTGGACTCCACATCAACCTCTTAAGCACAAATGAATCTATCTTAAACGATTAGGCTTCTCTGCTATATTTTATGTAATTGCATATGATGAACATAGACTTGTGCATGAGCTTATGAAAAGAATAAATGAGGCACAAGCGAACAAAATTAGAGAAAATGAGGTATAAATTAGGACCACTTCTTGACACCATTAATGGCCACATTCTTAAATAAACACATCTACCACATCGATTCTTCCATAGTCTCATGTATCATTGTACACCAACCAATGGAATGCTTGTCACGTAACCTATAAATTTCGAGATGTCAATGGTACGACCAAATCTACACAATAATCTATCTTATAATAATTAGGAATAAGAAACGTACCCCAATAATTTGACGTCAACTTTATACGATGGGTCATTGCGAACTCACACCGACTCCACAGTAGTAGTCGTCTAATCTCTTTAATTTCTTGGGTTTGTATGTGATCTCCTTTTTTTATTATTATTAAGTTGTAGATGACGAGTTATTATAAGCCTTTTATTGTGATAACTTTTGTTAAATAAAACGAAGTAAATAAAAATATTTTAACTATCAAAACGACAGTATATTAGATCCACTTATTAAATGTTAAAGAGCTTGAAGAACTTTTAGGAACAAATCTTATATTCACCACTTAAATATTTTTAATAAAAATAAAAATATTTTTATCTCTTATATGGATATATATGAATATGGGTAGATGTTTGACATTAGGAGTTGAGAAGCTATCGTTTATCATCATCGACACTCATTCGATTTTGTCCTCTCGATGTGCTTAGTTTCTGATTTCCTAGATGAACTTTCATTTAAGATAATATGAAGATGTAATAAGGAGAGTTAATAGATAAATGTAATAATTAAATGAGATGATATAATTTGAATTAGTGGTGCAATGAGAAAAAAAGAGGACCTAAATAAATTACTGAAAACTAATAGTAAAAATTTTAATATTATTAATTTAATTAAGAATTTTTTTTATCTTAGTTAAAGTGATTACAAATAACTGAGACATTATGATTTGTTGAGATTTTTTATGTACTTCAAATATTGGCACGTAAGTTGTGTACGGTACCGATTTATTAAAAATTGAGAACTTCAAATTTTATCCTATGATAATTTTGTACTGACTCACTTAGTTGACTGGCAGTTGTTATATTTTTTATTTTGATGAACCTCCTCTTATATATATATATATATACATATATATATATATATATATAGGAAAAGTAGAGGTTGAAACCTAAAAAAGGACAGATCAAGATTGGACGGTACAGATCTATTCTCTTCTTATTTATCTCCCGTACCACCCTCCCTCCGTTTCCGCACGCTCGGTGATCTCCGGTCGCGTAACCGCCTCCTGACCTCGCTTGCACTGCTCCGAAGGAAAAGAAGAGTGCACGGTCATGTTGCTGGAGAAGCGGCCGAGGCCGCCGATGAGGCGGACCACGAGCTCGACGGAGTTCGCATCCAGCGTCCTCTTCGACGTGGAGGCACCGCAGCCGTTCGATCAGGTGGCGATCGGCGGTCGTCACCTTGAGTCGCGGTGGGGCGCGGACTGGCGAACGACGTGGTACACGGGGTCCATGCTGTCGCCCCGAGGCGGCGTGCACAGGAGGAGCTCCGGGGACTTCGCGGCGCCTTTCTTGAGGGCCTGCGGCCTCTGCAACCGCGGCCTCGGACCCGGCCGCGATGCTTACATGTATAGGTACTTTCACTCCGTCACGAACCTTTTGCGCTATAAACCCCGTCTTTTTGGGTTTTGTCGACAACTTCCTGTTTAAAGATCGAATCTTTTCTCACCATAAAAGATCTCGATTCTCTGCTTATAGGTTTCACTTAAATTCTTTCTATTGTTTTCGAGACGAGGATTTGGAGTTTACTTGTAGTTCGTTAACATATCGTGTCTAGAAGATCTAATATCGTTGATAATTTGGGGGAAAACCGCAGTTAGATCTTTAGCTTCGATCCCAGATTGTGCTTGTCACGATAGATAGTTCTGAGAGGAAATTACTGATTAGATCCGAAGAGATCTCTGTGCGGTGCTCCAACATCGTAACTAATGTTGCATACGTGTGGATAGAATAATATAACCATCGCCTTGATTTGTTTGTTTGGAAAGATTTAGTTGAATCCAATTAGTTGTCTTTTACTTTATAGTAGTTATTGAGTTTCCACGTTTAGATTCCATATGGTGTTGTTATCAACTCCATGTTGGCTTAAGCATAAGCCTTATTGCCCTGTTTTACGTTAATTATACTATTGGAATCCATAAAATTATAATCTCTGAAGCTTCCATTCAAGCAGTCTTATGTGTGTCTATGCAGCAGTGTTATGAATTAAACATCTTGTGCGCATGCATATCTATTCGATAGTGTTATGAGTTTCATGTCTTTGTAGTTCAACAAAATGACCGATTGGTCTTTCGTATCTCCTCCATGATTGAAGGCTTTAATTCTTTTTTGTAATTCAAATTTCATGGAATTATCAGTAAATGTTTGAACTCTTGCTCTTACGAGCTTTGCATGCACATGTTGTCTTTCATGTTGCAGAGGTGACATCGCATTCTGTAGCCTCGAATGCCGTCAGCAGCAGATGAACCTCGATGAGCAGAGAGAGAAATGCTCCCTCACTTCCACGAAGGAGATGCCCTCTGCTGCTAGTGGCTCCAAGCCATCCGACGGTGGTGGAACAATCGCTGCCGCTTAAGGTTTCATCGTCTTTGCCTATGAAGATAGCTACAGATGTTATGATGCAACCAAATAGTTGTTGTGGGGTTTCATAGTTCTTGCAGCATCAACAAAATTAGTACAAGTAAACATATGTAGCCGATCTATCTTGGTGCTTATGACGAGGAACATCAGAAGGACCCTACACTGTCTTTTAGATTCCTTTGTTCTTCTGTAAAATGGTACTCTCTTTTTGTAATGGAATGTGATTTTGTTTGATCGGTCAGAATCATATGAGTCGAGTGATTCTCCTCCTTCTGGTGGTTCAGTCTGACGTTTTAAGTTTGATAGAGTCAAGTGTTTGAATGAAGATGGAGGAAAAACAATTCTTTTGCTGACTTCAACAAGGATTTGTGGTGATTCTATTACATTTCATTCTGGTGTTGACATGGAGACTTAGTAGAATGTTCATAAGAACATGATCATATAATTGGTATTCCTGTTTAATTCCCTGATGGCAATCACACAACCATCGAGGAATATTATTTTATTTATCTATAAAAGTTACCAAACAACTGATGTGCAGATCTAACGGATGAAGTAGAAAATATAGTTAATGTTCATCTGCCGCACACCATTTACCTTCTAAACTGTGTGGCCATCAACAATCAGAGAGGGGTATCATAATAAAATGATATATAAAGTCTCTGCTCTCATGTGAAGATGACATTATGACTTGTGAGCCATGGAATAATCTCCGGCGATCATCCTCATGAGAAAGACTCATCAAAGCTCCTACTAAATTATCAGTAGAGTGGTGGAGAATAGGAATCTCGTGGTGGGATCAGCGTCAGTTTGTGCGGTGTGGGACTGATCTTGACGTGTGACTCTCTTTGTGTGTGTGTGTGTGTGTGAGAGAGAGAGAGAGAGAGAGAGAGAGAGAGTATGTGAAGATCTCTGTAATCAGTAGGTTTCCAGCTCCTCCGGCGTAGCTGCCTACATTGGCTGAAATAAAAATGCCAGCATCATTCTCAGCATGCGTGTCATCACAACATGTTTCTACAGTTCCAAATTTATTGAATAATTTGACCATTACCAGGCATCGGTGAATCATCTGAAAGCTGTGTGTAGTCCAAATCTTCAGTATAAAAAAAATATATATTATCGTGTAGTTTAGAAGCTCTAACTTTGAGCAGCTCTACGTGGAATCGTGTCAGACATAAAGAAGCGGCAATTTTAGGATAATATATCAAGTTAAATTAGGGGCTGTCAAATCTATTTCTTTTGTTTGTAGTAAAATTCTCTTAACTCTTCTCTATCATTTCTCATAAATTTCTGGTACAGTTGAAGCAAACAAAAATATATTTACTTTTAGAGGTACTGTAACATTAGTTTGTCCCATATATATATATA